>JBBPBX010091517.1:0-13921 GCA_038048925.1 Garcialebias charrua
CCCCCCCCGTCCTGTTCAGCATTGTGGCACTCAAAATTATTGTCTGAGTGTTGAGGTGATACCCAACAGATTTACTTTCACAAGCAGAGCATTGTGGCTGGCCTCAATGCTCCACTTGATGTATAAATTAAACTTTATTACAATTATCTTTGGGTTTGTTGGACACTAGGATGAAAAGACAAAGAAGAAAACAAAGGTAGAAAAGTGAGCGAAAGGTTAAAAGAGAAAAAAGGAGATAGGAGTAGAGGAGAGAGAGAAAGGTATAAAGAGGACACACATCTACTGTACGTCATTAAAGTCTGCCTCTAGACCTGAGGAGAGGAAAAAAGACAAAACCGAGAAACCACAACAACAAAACAACATATACAGTATAATGATACATGTAACATCATTAGAAAGTATTTTATATGGTACATGGTAATACAAGATGTATTTAGTGGCCACCACAACACAACTGAGTGTGTATCTGATAAATACCTGGATCCAAACACCTGTGTGAGCAACTTGTCACTATAAGATTTCCCCTTAAAGGTCCACCGACATGATTTTTTTACTTTTCATAAAATTGCTCAAAATATATATATTTTATCATTTAAATATGTTGTTTTATGCAAACAAAATGATAAATCACTTTAATTTTGCTTTAAAAGTGATTTTGAACTTCAAGCCGTGTTTAATCATGGGAAATCCAATTACACACGAACGCACCATCTGTGATGTCACACTGGGCAGAGGGCTCAGGTCTCTTTAATAGCGGACCATTTAAAACCCGACGAATTTAGCAATCTGTGAAGATTTGAGCTATTTGTCTTCATTTTGGGAAGCAGAAAATAGTTTGGGTGATGGAACAAGAAACAACAGGATCTAATTTAGGTCTGATGCTGTATCAGACTTACCTTCATGTCGAGCTGCTCATACCTGCGCACTGTGACAAGCCCAGAGCTCTGCCCGGTGTGACATCACAGATGGTGCGTTCGGGTGTAATCAGATTTCCCATGATTAAACACGGCTTGAAGTTCAAAATCACTTTTAAAGCAAAATTAAAGTGATTTATCATTTAGTTTGCATAAATGTACATATTTAAATGATAAAATATATATACAGTATTGAGCAATTTTATGAATAGTAAAAAAGTCATGTCGGTGGACCTTTAAGAATGTTCAATAGTGTGGACTTCTGGTTTGGTGATGTAGAAGGAGGAAGCAGGTTGAAGGAGCTCCCGACTAACTTTCTTTAAACTGTGACAGCCTGCTCATTTTCAGAGCTGCTCTCATTACTTTTTGTTCTTCCTTGGCCCCTCCCATCCTGCCACACTTAAAGACGCACCTGGATCACAGCTGTGAACTCACCTGATTGCTCCACTGTTCAAGCTCGTTTACCCTTCCAGTTAAAAGATGGCAGTTTCTCTCCAGACCAGAGAGTCAAGGATTCCACTAGTGTTGCATCTCTGGGCAAACAATTAAACTTTAATCCGAGGTTGTGCAATCCCTCGCCTGTTCCCTTCACTTCCTGCTGGAAGTCATCACCGTGGACCGACAGAAACAAACAAAAAGGAAACGTGCATCTACTCCTGTGCGCTCTCCGCCGTGAATCCGGAGATCCTGGAAGCGTGTGACGTCACCCAGTTCATTATTCGTAAGTCCCTGAATTAAATATTTAAAATTACTAAAAATTAATCAGTTATGCCCCATAGTGATTTCAAAAATTACATTTGTTCATTACAGATGACAAAAACAAAAAACAACCTATGGATTTCTGATTCTGCTTTATCTGAGACCTGTAAGTCTATTTATTCTTTTTCCTGTTTTTTATTGTAAGCATTTAAATGGCACTTGGGCCTGATTATTGTTTTTGTTATTCCACAGCTCTTGCTGTGGAGCAGTAAAATATGGGAGCAGTAAATATATGGGAGCAGTAAATATATGGAACCTTTGACCTGTTGATTGTGGAAGACAAGAAAAGACTTGAGAACTTATTTTTGATGGGGGGATTTGTGTTTATTTTGTTTATGGACATTTAAAAATATAAAACCTGAAAGAAAAAAAAAAGTGAAATTATGTGGAAGATGTTTTGTTTGTTTTTTGTGTAAAAGAAAAAAGGATGAAGTTTTGTTGGTTTTTTTTGTCATTCAAATTGTAAAGGGTCAACACCATTAAGTGGATGGTCCTTGTGTGACAGGTTAAAAAAAATAAAAAATACAAAAGTAACTCAAAATTGGTCATCCTAACTGTCAGGAGGGATACCTGGCTGGCACCCCTTTTAATAAAACCGTCACATAAAAAATGGCACCCCAGATGGGACAGTTTTTTTGAATGACAACTTTATGATCAGCACTGAAAAATAAATAAATAAATATAAAAAATAAAAATAAAATAAATAAATGAGCACAGAAGCAAACAGAATAGATCACCCTCCAATCACTTCCACCCCCCCAAATGTGATGACCCCTATATGCTCCACAGCATACTCTCTCCTGGACATGGAATTAACCAAGCTGGATTTGATGTTGGATTCCCCTTTGGTACCACAGCCTCCTTCTCAAGCTCAACACAAAACACAGGCTGCACCTGATGTTCCAGAAACGGAGTTAAAAACTGCCATGGAGGAAATAAAAACCAGTGTTAGATGGGAGATGAGCAATATGAGGGACACAACAATAAAAAGTGTGAAAAAATTAATTCAAGACCATGGACAAGAACAATACAAACGGATGGATGCACAGTTGGAATACATACTCTCACAAACGAAAGCCGCTCTTGGATGGAGACTGAAACACCATCAGTCTGAGCTACTAGAGGAGTTCAAATCCCTTCTCACCCCAGTTACAGCCAGCATCTCTGCTCTGCAAGAAGAGGTTTCCCGCTTGCAGGGGGAGATTTCAGCATGTCAAATCACCATCAAATCTGTAACAGAGGAAATAGTCACAAAAATCCAACCAGTTCAGACCTGCCATCAGACCACAATAATGGATGACACTGCACAGACCATGTATCAAGGTGTACCAAAATCAATAACATTTGCCAACAGACCCCGGATGGAATCTACTGTTCGGCCTGGTATAGCACCAGGTGGCACCACCACCTTTTTACTAAACAGGAGTCGAGACCAGGGGAAGAGCCCTGTGAAATTATTGTTTCCAACGTATGGAAAATTAGAAGACCCCCCTGATCCTCTACAATATCTGGAACGGTGTGAGGATTATTTGGCTCTAAATTCATTAACAGATGAGGAACTTATGGCTACATTAAGGAATGTGTTGCATGGCACAGCCAGAGACTGGTGGGATGTAGCCAGATACAAGGTTAATACCTGGGCTGATTTTCAAAAGCAGTTTCAGGCCGCTTTTCTCTCTGAGGACTATGAGGACGAGCTGGCAGAACGAGTGAGGACCAGAGTTCAAGGAGAGAATGAGAGCATCAGAGATTTCATATATATGTACCAATCTTTGTGCAGACGCTGGAAACCCCAGATTGAAGATGAGGACATTGTCAAGATGATCCTGAAAAACATAAATCCTACATTGGCCAGCCAGTTAAGGAGTAGCAGAGTAACAACTGTAGATGAACTTGTTCGTCTGGGACAGCAGCTGGAGAGAGACCGAGACAACCAACAACAGTATGCACACAAGAATCAAGTAAAATTACCCCCTAAGCCAGCTGAACATAGACCTCCTCACCATGACAACACAGTACGGCCAAAACAAACAAACTACAACCAAAATCACAATCGCCCATCTCAACCATTCTGTTGGCGTTGTAAAGACAATCATCCCCCTGCAGCCTGTCCACATGCTGGAACCAATCGATCCCCTTTACCTTCAAATCCTCCTCAACCGGCTAGCAATCCATCACACATCTCATCAGCTCCAAGCCCAGCGACTCTTGGGTCTCTCACAAACTCTGGATTTCCTAGTGAACACTGTCTTTCTGCCACATCCTCAACAAACTCCTTACCAAACCAGTTGATAGTTCCTATCAGCATACATTCCTGGAAAGGACCTGCAATTTTGGACACGGGTTCCTCTTATACACTGCTAAATGAGAAGGTGTGGAATGAACTAAATGGAGAACTTAAACCTTGGACGAGAGGACCTTTATATTTAGCAGATGGAGAAGGACGACAACCTTTGGGATGGAGTGAGATCACCATTAGCTTACAAAACCAGTCCATAGACTTACCTTGTGTTATCCTGTCTGCTCATCACCTCACGTTCCCTGCAGTCATTGGACTTAATTTCATTTCCCTCTCTGGTCTGCAGTTTGATGTTTCTGAAAAACGTTACTGGTTCAAGTTCAACAGAAAACAACAATACAGTTTTCTAAAAGAATCTGCTTCCTGGTCAAATGAACCTCTTCAACAGCTTGCCTTTTTCTCAGCAATCGCTGAGCTTCGACGAGTTGCCTATGTTAACCAGACAAGGGCCAAACAAAGACAAAAACGAAACTATGATCGTGGAAGAAAAAATGATGACTTCGCAGAGAAAGATAGGGTGTGGTTCCGTTCTCACCCCTTGTCCAAAACCAACCAGTCATTCACAGCCAAACGTGCCCCACGATGGAAGGGTCCCTATTGTAGTGGACCTACCCAGAGTCAAATTAAGGTTTTTGAACTGTCCAGAGATGATCTTTACTGACCTCTCAGTAAAGCAAGACATTTATCACAAAATCATTCCATTAGTTGTAATCAGAATATAGTCACCAAAAGAGACTATTTCTACCTTTGATTTTATTCTAATGTAATCAAAAGAATAACTTTTGTCATTTTCATGATATATGTTATATGCTGTTATTCTTTAAATGTGAAACATCAATGTGTCATTTCTGCAAGTGAAAAGGTGTCAAAGTTCAGCTAAAATGTCAAACTGACTTACACTGAAATTGTTTTTGTCGAGTTTCAGCTAAAACTCTCATCTAGCGTCTGAAAGTCTCTCACTCAGATACTTTTCCTAAACAATTTCCTTCTCTGTGCTGAATTTCACCTTGAATAGTGATAACAAGTGGACCAATGAAAAAGAGACAAGTTTCTCTCCTCTCTAAGTCTCTTTTTAAGTTCTAACTGTGCGGAAACGCTTCAGTCTTTGAATGGACAGAGAGTTTGAATGGACAGAGACCTGAAAGCTCTCTGCCTTGCAGCTGGTCAAGCTTGGTCAAGAGCCAAAGACTAACTTGTCAGCTAGAACTGATGGACGCCTCCATCCAGTTCCCCGAGCAAAAGCTCCAAAGTTCCTAATGAACTTTCTTTGAGAAACATCTCGTCTTGAAGTCGGCCAGAAGCTGCCACATGTTTCTGACGGCTGACGCGGATCCGAGGAGACGTTGGAAGTAAACGACCAGTTCAGACGTACGAGGGCCGGAAGGACTCTGTGCACCTGGGAGGCTGGTAATATCTTTATCAGACGCATCGTCAAAAGGTAAAGCTGTTTACAAACGTACCTGGGATTTAGCCGAAGTCGGATGGAAAGTGTCATCTCTGGTTACACTCGAGATAAATAACTTAATCTCTCCAACCTCTTATTCCTCCTTTTCCCTTTCCCTCTCAATCTTAAGCTGGAAACTATTTTAAGCTGAAATGCCCCTCAGACTAAATATGTTAACATCCAATATTTATGTCTGTTGTGTTGAATTTAAGTGTGCTGACGTTTTAAATTGAAAGAAAGTGAAATCATGTCAATCAAGTGTAATGGTGTTAATTTAGTTGATTTATTTTAAATAAATGATAGTGTCTCTTTGACATATCAAACTAAGTTAATGTCCATTGTCACTTAATGGCTCTGTTTATTTATCCATCATAAAGATCACAGAGATATTGGGTAAACTGAAAAAGAACAGAATCCGTGAATTTACTATTCAATCTGAATAAGTAAATTAATTAAGGTAAAGAGGTCAGTATTAATATTGACCTCCTCATTAATTCTTACACTATCGTATAACAAGAAGGACTGGCCCTATCAATTATGAGGTTGTGTTGGAGGACACTGGTGAAGACCTTCGTGTGGTTCATATATCACAACTCAAACCTTGCTATCCTACAGCAGAAGAAGTGGACAAAGCACAGCGCCAAAAAAGTTCTGGACATATTCAATGAAGAAAGTGATGAAGAAGATTTCCATGGCTTCCCTTTTTCTGACTTATTGGAAAAATAATTGTGGTATTGGAGAGTATGAAAAATGTGTGTGAAATCAAATTGTAACTTATATTCTCCCTTACTAGTTCGGGACCTCTCAAGGGGGGGGATGTGTGACAGCCTGCTCATTTTCAGAGCTGCTCTCATTACTTTTTGTTCTCACTTGGCCCCTCCCATCCTGCCACACTTAAAGACGCACCTGGATCACAGCTGTGAACTCACCTGATTGCTCGTTTGCTCTTCCAGTTTTGGCAGTTTGCTCTTCCAGTTTTGGCAGTTTATCTCCAGACCTAAAACAAGCAGCAACAGCTGCCACGATTCTGCCAGTGTTGCATCCCTGGTCAAACAATTAAACTTAAATCCGAGGCTGTGCGATCCCTTGGCTGTTCCAAATCCCTTCACTTCCTGCTAAAACCATCACCGTGGACCGAAAAAAAACAAAAAACAAAAGGGAAACGTGCATCTACTCTGTGCGCTCTCCGCTGTGAATCCGGAGATCCTGGAAGCGTGTGACGTCACCCAGTTCATTATTCGTAAGTCCCTGAATTAAATATTTAAAATTACTAAAAATTAATCAGTTATGCCCCATAGTGATTTCAAAAATTACATTTGTTCATTACAGATGACAAAAACAAAAAACAACCTATGGATTTCTGATTCTGCTTTATCTGAGACCTGTAAGTCTATTTATTCTTTTTCCTGTTTTTTATTGTAAGCATTTAAATGGCACTTGGGCCTGATTATTGTTTTTGTTATTCCACAGCTCTTGCTGTGGAGCAGTAAAATATGGGAGCAGTAAATATATGGAACCTTTGACCTGTTGATTGTGGAAGACAAGAAAAGACTTGAGAACTTATTTTTGTGGGGGGGGATTTGTGTTTATTTTGTTTATGGACATTTAAAAATATAAAACCTGAAAAAAAAAAAAAAAGTGAAATTATGTGGAAGATGTTTTGTTTGTTTTTTGTGTAAAAGAAAAAAGGATGAAGTTTTGTTGGTTTTTTTTGTCATTCAAATTGTAAAGGGTCAACACCATTAAGTGGATGGTCCTTGTGTGACAGGTTAAAAAAAATAAAAAATACAAAAGTAACTCAAAATTGGTCATCCTAACTGTCAGGAGGGATACCTGGCTGGCACCCCTTTTAATAAAACCGTCACAACACTAAAACACTAAACATTTAATGAACATAAGCATAAAATGAAATAATAAAAGTGCAACACTGTTCCGAGTCCCTGCATAGCAGTATAAAAAGTATAAAAAGTATATCTATAAAATAAACTGAAGGTTCTAGCATTGACATTTGCAAAGAGTGGCAAAGCAGCACATGAGTTAATGTACACAGTATATGTATGAGGCAGTTGACGTTGGTATAGAGGCAAAGCGGCACACGCAGTAAGGCACATTGGGCATCCTTAAATAAGGCTAGTCAGAGAATACTGTATATGTATCAGCAGTAGTGTAGATACAAAAGTAGTGCAAATGTAAACAGTAGTAATAAATGTAAACAGTAGTAATAAATATAAACAGTAGTAATAAATGTAAACAGTGAATGCAAACAGTAGTATGACTATAGGCAGCAATGCAATACAAACATCAGTGCAAATATGAGAAGTAGTGCAAACTGAATGAGCACATGACCGAGAGTTTAATGAATAACCCATTTGATGTTAAAGGGGACCACACATTCAAAATTCACTTTTTAATGTTTTTTTACTCAACTTTGGGTATTTACTTCATAAAAAAACAGTCCAAAGGCCAAAAAAATGCACCCAGTGGTTTATTTACTCTAAGTAGATTTATTTTACTGTGATAAAAACGGCTCGTTTTTGAAATAAACTGGAAGTCAATCGCGCTTGTGACGTCACAGGCGCGAGGACAACCCACCCCAACATGAGTCCAGCCCCTCACCTAGCAACCCCTGGTTAGGCTCAACCCACTTCTGTATTAAACACATGACTGTTGTTTTTCATGATTTCATCTCATCTTTTGTTTATATGTTATTAATTTCATGTGTACAGCACTTTGTTGCAGCTGTGGTTTTTTAAATGGCTTTATAAATAAAGTATAATTGTTATTTTTATGTTTTAGTTCAATTTTTAGTGTATTTGCGATCGCTCCAAACGCGCAGCCGGCAAAAATTAAACGAGCAGACCCCCGACGTAGGGACCGGCGTCAACGAGCCCCTCTTCTGGCGCGATGGAGCGGAGCTTCAACTGTGCAGCCTCGCAGCAGCCTGGCAGAAGCCTCGCAACAGCGAGGACCTTCTCTTTACCGATTAATTTACGGGAGACACTTGGTGAACTTTGTGTGTCTTGACTGGAACAGCGATAACTCTCAAAGTCTCCGCGTGCAACGAGCGGAGCTGGCGAAAACCGGAAGAGGAACAAGCTAACATTAGCATCGGATTCGGGTGGTCTCATGCTAAAAGGAGCAGCAAATTGCGGCGCGCTCAGACGGGTTTCGGTAAGTTATCTTAAGCTAACACTAACAGTAAGTCAAATGAGTAATAAAAAACGAGCTAATTTTAAAACAACAACACATTACAGATACTGGCTGTGCAGAGGGCGTAAACAGATCGTTGAAGGGCGTGGACTTCAGAACTTCTATCAGAAACCGGTCGTTCAAAACGAAAGTTAAAACTGGCAGAATTAAAAAGGGTATAATTAATTATCTAAGAATTATTTTGTGTATTAAAATGAATTAATATTGTCAAGATAGCACACAGACATAACATAAATTTTTAAATACTTACATGTGGTCCCCTTTAAAATCTTTGTGTTGTGTGGTAATGTGTGAGAAAGTTTTTTGTGTTAAGGCAGTTCAAATGGGAGGGGAGGCAGAGCAGGCAGAGTGTTTAGCATCCTGACTGCCTGATGAACAGAGCTGTCTCTCAGTCTGCTGGTTCGAGCCTGGAGACTCCTCAGTCTCCTCCCTGATGGCAGCAGTCTGAAGCAGCTGTGTAGTGGGTGTGTGGGATCACCTGCCATGCAGAGGGCTTTCCGAGTGAGGCGGTTGCTGTGTAAGTCCTGCAGTGAGGGGAAGGAGGTGCCGACGATCTTCTCAGCTGCTCTCACGATGCGCTGGAGGCTCTTGCGGCAGGATGCAGTACATGCACCAAACCACACAGTGATGCAGCTGGTCAGGACACTTTCTATGGCACCCCTGTAGAAGGTGCACATGATGGGGGTTGAAGCTCCAGCCCTTTTCAGCTTGCGGAGAAAGTAGAGACGCTGGTGAGCCTTCTTGGCCAGTGATGCAGTGTTCCTGCTCCAGGACAGGTCCTCTGAGACGTGCACTCCCAGGAACTTGGTGCTGTCTACTCTCTCCACTGCGGTGCTGTTGATGGTCAGAGGGGCATGTTGGGCATCCCTCTTCCTGAAGTCCACAACAATCTCCTTTGTCTTCTCCACGTTGAGAGTGAGATTGTTGTGTCCGCACCACAAGGCCAGGCGGCTCACCTCGTTCCTGTAGTCCGTCTCATCGTTGTTGCTGATGAGACCCACCACTGTTGTGTCGTCCGCAAACTTGATGAAGTGGTTGGAGCTGTATGATGGTGTGCAGTCGTGTGTTAGCAGGGTGAATAGAAGGGGGCTCAGCACACATCCTTGTGGGGCCCCTGTGTTCAATGTGATGGTGCTAGATGTGTTACTCCCGACCCGTACTGTCTGTGGTCTCCCGGTCAGGAAGTCTAGCAGCCAGTTACACATTGAGGTGTTCAGCCCCAGACTGTCCAGTTTAAGGATGAGCTGTTGGGGGATGATGGTGTTGAATGCCGAGCTGAAGTCGATGAACAGCATTCTAACATAAGAGTCCTTCGTGTCCAGATGTGTGAGAGCTGTGTGGAGGGCAGAGGAGATGGCATCGTCGGTTGAGCGATTAGGTCGGTATGCAAATTGGAAGGGATCCAGGGAGGCAGGGAGGACAGATGTGATGCTTTTCATGACTAGCCGTTCAAAGCACTTCATCAGGATGGGGGTGAGTGCTACTGGGCGATAGTCATTGAGGCATGCGGGCGTTGCCTTCTTTGGGACAGGGATGATGGTGGTGGCTTTGAAACAGGTGGGGACGATGGCCTGGCTCAGTGAGATGTTAAAGATGTCCGTGAAGACCGCTGCGAGTTCCCCTGCACAGTCCTTCAGCACACGACCAGGTATGTTGTCAGGACCAGAGGCCTTCCGGGCGTTAATCTTGATGAATGATCGCCTTACGCTGTCTGAGGACAGCGCCAGCACCTGGCCATCAGGAGAGGGGGGGAGTTTATGTGCAGGTGTGCTGTTACTTGCCTCAAACCGAGCAAAGAACTCATTCAGTTCATTCAGCGTAGAGGTTGAGCTGTCACAGGTCTGGGGGGTGGTTTGTGATGGTCTGTATTCCCTGCCACAGACTGTGTGTATCCTTGCTGTCCTTGAAACGGTGAGCTATTTTCCTGGAATACTGCTTCTTGGCCTTTCTGATGCCCCGGGCCAGGTTCTTTCTGGCTGCCCTCAGGCCCACCTGATCTCCCGCTTTGAAGGCAGCAAATACAAGCATTCTTTAAAGGAATGCACGTCTCCCGCTGACTTTCATGACAAAGTTTTAAACTAACATCTACGCCAACGTTGAGGATGACCATCAGCTAGTACCACTCAAAATTTAGCTCTACAGGTGACCCCCGATTTACGAACGAGTTAGGGAGATAAGAACGGTTCGCAGCTCGATTCTGCCGTAGCTAGGGGGTGAAAATTATTTTTAAAAAAAAATTTATCATGCTAACGGAGCGTGCGCACACATTTAAGCATGTACAGTAGTGTACTGTAATGTTAAACATTGCTATTCACATTTACAGAATAAATAAAAATATATTTTCTTACTTTGAGATGGTCAAAGCCGACATCTTAGGTTGCCATGCGTTGCCATGATTGTTGTCGGGCGAGCAGCGCGGCAGCCGCCGAGTGAACCACCAGCAGCTGTTCAAGGCCTGTGTTAGCTAGCTGGCTAGCTTCTGCTAGCCAGGCCATGGGCTGGTGTTGGAGCGGCGGTGCGGCGCGATCTGCGATCAATCTGGAGCTGTTGCTCCAGCCTGAGACGTCCACAGAGCTCACAGAGACGTTTCCAGCTCGTAATTAATCCATATGAAGCCATCCTGGTCACCAGTCTTCGGCCGGCTCCCGGCAGCTAACCTAAAATGGCGTCCGGTGTTCTACATTAATTTGTGACCGGAGACCCCAGTGACTGAACCTAAAATGGCGTCCGGTGTTCTACATTAATTTGTGACCGTGTAAACTGAAGACCTACTTCCTGCTTGAATGAATGCTGCCCAAGATTGCTCAAAAATGATCAGAAATGATCTTTTTTATCATAATTATTATTTATAAAGCCTTTAAAACAACCACAGCTGCAACAAAGTGATGTACACATGAAATTAAGAACATTTAAACACACAAAAAAAAAATATATATATATTTTTTTAATACAGTAATTTCATATTTTTATTAAATATGATACGTTCGTAGGTCCCGTTGTTCGTAGGTCGATGGAGTCGTAAGTTGGGGGTTTGCTGTACTTGTAAATTTAATGTAAATATTACCATTTTTGAACTGTTTAAGACTGAGTAGCTGTGGTGGCCATCTTGATTTGAGTTGGCTCAGACAGTCATTGAGTTGTAGATGTGCATCCCATCATTATTTCCTGAAAGTTTCCATAAAATCCATCCAGTGTTTTATTTTTATTTATTTATTTTTTTTAGATATTTTGCTAACAGAGTTGGCTCTAAATAATTCATAGCAGTTTTGTCTTTAATGTGTTAGTGCTTTGAAAACAGCTTGGGGGTCACTCTCAGCTACTACCACACCAAATTTTAGTTGATGTTTTTTAAGGTATTTTGGCTGTGGCGGCCATCTTAAATCAAGTTAAGCCTAAAATTAGGACTAATAATTAAGTAAAATTGCATTTTTTTTGTTTTTGCCATCTGATTTTCTGTTGTGGCTCATCACCTGCTGCTGTTAGAGCATTTTTTGTTCTTCTAAATTAGACGATTGATCAAAATTAAACTTGATCAAACGCATGAAGAAAATAATATTTTCTTGTTTCTACAACAATCTGCTGTTTTGGTGCATAATGTCTGTAACAAATAAGATGAAGTTCATCATGCTTAAGCTTTTATTAAAGCCCTGATCATGTGTGTGTGTGAGAGATTGTATTATTCTGAGTTATTTTGTGTGTTTGTCCAACATGCTTTGTGTTTCCCTTCAGGCTGATGCGAAGCTAAGAGAAGAAGAGAAGCGAGCTCTGAGATATCTAGAAACGTGTCGTGAATGTAACTCTGTACAAGCAGTAAGTGACTCTAAAGTGTTTGTTACAAGTTCGTTGTGTCCCGTTTCCTCCATCACCATTTTTGCCTCTGCACAAATGAACCTGTCTCTCTTCTCAGACCAAAGTCTGAGTAACATCGATAATGCCCACGATTTGTCTATAATTTAGTCCATTTTACAGATATTGAGCTAAAACAAGTTGTTAGTAGCCGAAAGTTTTGTAAAAACAGCTACAACTCACTGCGTTTCATGATTTTAGCCTAAAACTGTAGCTTGAAAGGTGCTTTTCAGCTGTGCTACATCTTAAATTACGTTGTTGTTGTTTCTTGCAGCTTATGGAGTGTTGCGTTAACGCTTTGGTGACGTCGTTCAAGGAGACCATTTTGGCCGAATGTCCAGGAATGATCAAACGCAACGAGACAGAAAGTGAGTCCCTCTGCACCCTGAGGTGACGTCGGAAACTTCCTGCTCGACTCAAACTGATATTGGCTTCTGTTCGAGGCTTCGGTCTCATCGCTGCACCAGCCTGCTCCACTTTAAAAATAGGAACGATTTCTCTGAGCGTCGGTTTCTTGCTGAGGGGAGGAGGGGGTGTCGAGACTACACACCGTCTGAAGTTTTATAAGAAACTGACTTCAGGACAGTTTAAGGTTCAGACTCTGCCTCTTTATGAAAAGTTTATAGACAAAAAGGCTTTTGGAAAAGAGCTGCTTTGGAGAAAGAAGCGCCCTTTTATACCTTTTAATGTTAGCTGTTTTTGTAGATGGCTGCTACAGATAAAGTTCACAAAAATAAAAGTTAAAGTCGTCGACATAAAGAGGAATGAAGCGTCTCCGCCTTCCTTCGTCGTGTATTTAAGATATCTCAAACTCGTAACAGTAAATTAAAAAAGTAACTGATGGCTGGGTTTAGTTGTAAACTTGAGGCGAGTTGGTTTCATTTGCTGTTTTCTAACTCAGTTGTTACAAAAAAACCATGACGAGTTTGAGTTACCGTATTTTACGGACTATAAGGCGCAATATCAATGAACGGGTCTGTTTTTATATATAAAGCACATCGGATTATAAAGGACATTAAGCAAAACAAAACAGTCAGATACAGTGAGGGAAATAAGTATTTGAACACCCTGCGACTTTGCACGTTCTCCCACTTAGACATCATGGAGGGGTCTGAAATTTTCATCTTAGGTGCATGTCCAGTGGCCTAGCCAGTCTCCAGACCTCAACCCTATAGAAAATATTTGAAGGGAGCTCAAACTCAGTGTTTCTCAGCTACAGCCCAGAAACCTGGCTGATCTAGAGAAGATCTGTGTGGAGGAATGGACCAAAATCTCTGCTGCTGCAGTTTGTGCAAACCTGGTGAAAAACTACAGGAAACCTTTAACCTCTGTAACTGCAAACAAAGACTAATGTACCAAATATTAACACTGATTTTCACAGGTGTTCAAAATATACTTATTTGCAGCAGTAACACACAAATTAATTATTTTTAAAAAATCATACATTGT
>JBBPBX010091518.1:0-13921 GCA_038048925.1 Garcialebias charrua
ATGTAACTATTCTTTATAGACGACTGAAAGGTGAACATTGCTCGTGATGCCAGGGGTGCTCTGACTTCTCTTCGCCAGCTTCTGTCGCCATTCTTTCAGGAACCGTCCGTATGTTTCTCTCTTCAACCGAGTCCAGAATCTCAACGTCACTGGCCTGCGCCGGCTGCGTGGAGAGTTTGTTGTGGTCACGTGACTGGTTGGCTTCACTTGATTGGTTACATGTCAGGTGACAATAAGTAACGCAATAAATTTGCCGCAAATGTTTTTATATATTTTAAACAAAAAGTAACGGTAGCGATCGGCAGAAAGCCCATAGTAACGGAGTATTCCTCCCCTAAAATTTCTCCAGATCAGTTAGGATTAAGGCTGAGACGAGGTAATTCAACCAGACTGTTACTGTCTCCGATCTGCAATGTCATATCCTGTTTCACTCCGCCGAAAGTCTGACTTAGCAGAATGGAGTCAGATCGTTTCTCACGGAGAAACATGCATTAAACGACAGCTTACCTCTTGTAGATAGCAATTGTTATCCGCCTGGTTAGTTTTAGAACCTAGGAAAATAAGGTTTCAGGATATTGTTTTACTCTTTTTGGCTAATAAAACCATTCAAAACCTCCAGTCATATTGTTGTTATCTTTGAACCAAGTTTCCCATCATTTAATATCAAGGTGAGTCAAAGGAAAAATCCAAATTTGTACGTTTTATGTTTCTTTATTTTTCTAGTTGCAAGGGATTAACAGCATAAGCACTTCTTACTACAGAAAAGATTTCATCAAGTTACATGACTTGCATTTAAAGAGTTAAAAGATTCAACAACTCACCAAAAGGTGTCCTCCACATGCTAGGCTTTACGGTGTTTTCAGCTCAATTGAATTGAGTTGCAATTCAATGAATAATTTGTATAATCTTCAAAAATGTTGGTTTATTCTACAATAATCTGATTCCAATTAAATATGTTTAATCCATCCAGGTAATCTTATTGTTCCAATTTGTGTTTTTATTTTCACCAGGAAAACTTTGTTTTATAATCCCATCAGGAATTCTTGTTGTTTTTCTACAGAAAAACCTCCAGGTAATTCTGTTATGTTAAAAATCCCAGTTGTAATCCATCAAAACTGTTCAGGGCTAAAAAATCTGGTAATCCTTTTAGGCAAATCAATTATTCCTCAAAAGTGTTATATCCATTCAAAGATATTGTAATCCATTCAGTTGTTCTGCGATGCTGATGAACAAGGCCTTCAAAGCAGGCCTGAGGCTAAAATTAGAACATCGTGTTCTCCTGGCTTTCCATCCAAGGTCAGTCAGCTTCTAGCTGGCAGGTCCCCGCTCTGGGGTCGGTCTCGGATGACCCAAAACAGTAACTTAATTAATAGTTGAATTAAATCAAAGAGAATTTGTTTGTTCCACAAATTTGTTAAATCCATTCAGAAAAATGGTAATCCAGAAATAGACAATTTTAATCCATTAGAAAATGTGGTAATTCCTGGAAATTAGTTAAAAATCCATTACGAGAGGCCTTTAACAGCAGTTAGAAGATGAACAGGGACACTGTGTTCTTCTTATCTTCCCAATTTTTCCCAAACATTCAGCTTGCTGCAGTCTGATCTCTCTGACGCACAAACTTCTCTTTAAACTTTTCCAGATTTAAAATCAATCAGCTCTCCGAATGCAGGCATTGATCCAAGTCTTCTTTCCACAATATAATTCCTCAAGGTCTTCCATCATCTGCTCTGCGGTACTGACAACCAGGGCGTCAGAAGCGGTGTTCCCTTAGCTTAAACAAGCTGATAAGCCAAGACCCGTCAGAGCAGATCCCGATGCCGCAAAAAACACTTCTTTTGTCCAGGAGTAAACTCTTTTTGAATTAATCCAATCTTCTTAAAGTATCCAGCCAATTCAACTAATTCTTCATGACTTCAGCAACTTCAGCAAATTGTATTCCATAATTATTGTTGAATCTAATCAAGAGATGTTGTTTTGTTCCACAAAAAAATATTTTCAGATCAGGAAAAATAGTATTCCACTAAAAAGCAGCTTTTAATCCATCATTGCTCAGTCGAGCTGACGTGAGGCCCTCAACAACAGAGCAAAGATAAAAAGTACACCATGTTCCACTAACATAAACAGCCTTGCGGCGCTCCGTCAGCGCACAGAGCTTCTCCCAAAATCACTTTAATTTTTCATCAACAGAGGAATCCCTGTAACTGATTTTCCATCTTCAGGTAGTAGCAGTCTTGTTGCTTGTTATACTATATTTAATATAATTTTAATGCCCTGGACAAGAAAGGGAATATTTCCTTACCTTCTGTCGGCAACTCCACAGGGGCTATTTACCAAAGGTAAGGAAAAAATACCTCAATCCTGAATCAAGATTTGAGGCTATATTCCAGCTCTGCAATTAATCCAATTTTGAAGAAGAATAGCAAGGGATCCAGGCTGAAGCAAAAAGATCTCCTTTTTTTGGTCCAAGGAGTCTTTTTTTTATATTCTATCTTCTTCTTTTTAGTTCCAGAGCGTCTGTCTTTGTCCAATAATATCCAAATGGTCTTCAAAAATCTTCAGCCCCTTTCTCCTCTCAGACTTCATCTTTTATAGGGAAACTGGGCTTTTTCTGCGCCCCCCATTGGAGAATTACATCATTTTTGTTAGTACTCATTGGTCATTGGTGAGGTAACTTTCTCAGCCTTCATCAGGAACTGGTGACATAATGTCTCTTTCAGCTGTCACCCTCCCTCAGCAGAGAATGACTTAATGCCATCTGTCATTTGGGCAAAGTTCCAATTTTTTCAGTCAGAAGAAATTTTCAACTTTCACCTAGATCCTCAACTTTTACCTAAATTTACTCAAACTGTGGAAAAAACACTCTTTTAACGTGCTGTGTAATATTCAAAAACTATTTTTCAACCATCAGCAGTGGAGAACCTCTTTGGTTTACCGTGAATTTTAAAAGAAAACATATAAATCACATTCACTTACTCACATTACATAATCCTGCATCTTCAGTTAATTACTTGACACACACTTCACATATTCAATCACTTATCACACTTTGTTTCATATAAGAACACTTTTTTTATATAATTATATGTGTTTGATTTAGAAGTGAACTGTTAAGAGCCTACAAACTCTTCCGCAGCTCTTCCTCTGTGAGTTTGTAAAAGTGTGCACTTTTTTATCTCATCTGACCTATTTTTCTGCTCCGAGCATACCTGCTCAAGAGTGTATGTGTTATTATTATTATAACTCCTTGTGTGTTTCTCTGTGTGCATGCTTGTCTTGGTAAGAAGTTTCATCTGTCTGCAATAACGCTTTGCTTCTAATAATTCTTATTCTTATTATTTTGTTAAAATAATTTTTGTTACTTTTAAACAGTCCTTGAAGCAAAAAGCAAAAACTACCTTCCCCAGTAACTCTTTTCTGCAGCTGTGTGCAAAAGTATTTATTTCTCGTTCTGATTAAAGGCCTCTGCTCAGTCTGTGACAACGCTTTGCTCCTGCCATTTGGAATATGTGTGTATGTGTGTGTGGTTGCGTGTAGGTGTCTATGTGTGTGTGTGTCTTGCTGTGTGTGTGTATGTGTGTGTGTGTGTGCGCGCATGCTGGTTTAAGGAGAGGCTGTGTGTGTGTGTGTGCTCTTGCTTTTCTTATCTGGTAAGAGTGAGGCTCACTGCTACAGGCCTTGGGCCGCGGGTGTGCGTGTTTTTCTGCCTAGTGTGTGCATGGAAAGGTCTTGCAGGCCTCTGTTTGTAACACAGAGGACAGAGCCTGTTCTATTAAAATAACCACAGATTATCACAACCGGTTTTAACTAGAGTTACATAAAGATGAGTTATCAAAATGCAAACAAAACTTACAAAACATACCATGTTTTTGTTTCTGTTAGTAAATTAAAAATGGCATGATTTTAAAGGTTTAAAAGAGGTTTAAAAACCATATATAAAAATTGTGTTTCTGTACACCCTGTACTCAGGGCCTGTGAGTGATCATATACAGGTAACCCCCGACCTACGACCCCATCGACCTGCGAACCACGGGACCTACGAACATATCATATTTAATAAAAATATGAATTAAAAAAAATATATATATATATATATTTTTTTTTTTGTGTGTTTAAATGTTCTTAATTTCATGTGTACATCACTTTGTTGCAGCTCTGGTTGTTTTAAAGGCTTTATAAATAATAATTATGATAAAAAAGATCATTTCTGATCATTTTTGAGCAATTTTTGGCAACAGGAAGTAGGTCTTCAGTTTACACGGTCACAAATTAATGTAGAACACCGGACGCTATTTTAGGTTCAGTCACTGGGGTCTCCGGTTACAAATTAATGTAGAACACCGGACGCCATCTTAGGTTAGCTGCCGAGAGCTGGACGAAGACTGGTGACCAGGATGGCTTCATATGGATTAATTACTAGCTGGAAACGTCTCTGTGAACTTTGTGGATGTCTCAAGCAGCAGCGGATTTATCGCCGATCGTGCCAGGCCGCCGTGCGAACACCTCCGGCCGGCCTGGCTACACCTCCGGCCTGGCTCTGGCCTGGCTAGCTCCAGAAGCTAACACGGGAGCTAACACGGTAGCCGGCCGAAGACTGGTGACCAGGATGGCTTCATATGGATTAATTACGAGCTGGAAACGTCTCTGTGAACTTTGTGGATGTCTAAGGCAGCAGCAGAAGCTGCAGATTGATCGCGCCGCCGCTCCAACACCAGCTCATGGCTTGGCTAGCAGAAGCTAGCCAGCTAGCTAACACAGGTCTGGAGCGGCTGCGGTGGTTCACTGGCCGGCCGGCGGGGCTGCTAGGCCCGACAACAATCAACGCATGGCAACCTAAGATGTCGGCTTTGACCATCTCAAAGTAAGAAAATATATTTTTATTTATTCTGTAAATGTGAATAGCAATGTTTAACATTACAGTACACTACTTTACATGCTTAAATGTGTGCGCGCGCTCCGTTAGCATGATAAATAAAGGTTGAATGAATGAATGAATGAATAATTTTTTTTTTAAATATAATTTTCACCCCCTACCTACGAACGGATCGAGCTGCGAACGGTTCTTAGGTCCCAAACTCGTACGTAGGTCGGGGGTTCCCTGTATGTGTTATTAATCTGGTTTTGTGTGTGTGTACGTGAACGTGAATTTGCTCTGTGTCTTAAGTCAGTCTGTTTTCAACATAAAAGTCCTGCACACTTTGACATCCCCTGCTTGAAAACAGGCTGTACTTCTCGAACAAGTCCCATGTTAATACTCATCCTCATCTGTGTCCACGCCATCTGGGACCCCGAGATGTCGTCGTCTGGTCGCGTAGGATCCTCTGTGCCTCTGGACCCTGGATTGCTGTTTGCTTCTTCTCAACCATCCATAATGGTGTAGTCATCCTGGTCGGTTCCACGTGTGCCGCCCGACTGAGGTGAGGTCATCTCCTCAGGTCATCTCCTCAGGTCATCTCCGGAGATCCTGTAGTGGTCAATGATTCTTCATTCTCCCTTGTTGATTGAGCATCAGGAGCAACATTCTCACTGGCTTGAGACATCCTTCAGGCGAGTAGGGAGCATTTTCATCCATCACCTGCTGATGCGGTGGTGTTGGCCTTGGGTCTTCATGAGTCAAGTCAGACTCTGAGTCAATGGGATCAGCTACTGCTGGCCTGACTGGGATAGCTTTGTCAGGTTCTTCCGGCTTAGCTGGGCCGGTTGTATCATGACATTGTAATTAAGTAAATATGTGAAATAAGTAAATAAGAAAATAAGTAAATAAGTAAACTAAATTATATATGCTAGCATGAGCAGGGAAGGGTTTTTAAGCGGTGTTGGCTAAAATGATCAATTTCTTTCTGCTTTCGGAATCAGACCTCCTGGGTCGTGCTTTGGGACTTTGCTCAGTAGCGTTGATTCTGGCACCGTCTTGTGTTATACGGTGTGGACAGTCTTGACTTTTGGTTAGGTTTTGATGTTCTCCAGTCTGGTTTCTTCTGATGAAAGGAGGGACTTTGTCACAGTCCAGATGAATATTGCCCCAAAATTCCCAACGAGGGAGTATGGCTTGGCAGCTGTCATCCTTCGGTGGGACAGGATAAATCACTTCAGCCTTCCAATATCCTTGGTGGCATCACCCCAATCACAGTGCCATTCAGGGAGTTCATTGTCCAGATGAATCCAGTTACATCTCGTTGTCCTTTTTATGTTGTGATGCAAGAGCATTATCCAGGTCACAATTCCTTCAGGCAAAATCAGTAGATTGATTACCTTGAAGTGGGGTTTGTCTCGCCCCGTTAGGTTCTCAGCCTCTACTGCTGACACCCATTCAGGGGTGTTTCCCAGCAGGTACATCCAAGCTGGATAGCCTGCTAGTCTTACTCTTTCCCAGGTCTTGGTAAGATTTTCAACAGTTTCATTTCTGTCCCATGGTACGAAGATGTCTCTTTGCGTGGTTTCCCAGCAGGTCATGTTTGCATATTTGGATCTCCCATGGGAGACTTTTACATGCGTCAGGCTCCATGGTCTGATTCCGGCTTGATACAAAATAACCAACAACATAACTAAGCCTATTAACACTACGAATCCCCGCAGCAGGGTTCGTAGACAAGTTGCTTTATCCATTCTCATAATCCTTAAACAGTCCTTAGGTCGGTCAGGGGTCGCCATATCTTCATAGATGTATGGTACATCTTCATAGATGTGTGGATCTGCCTCGCTATCTGAATCATCTCGACTTTGTCTCCTTTCCAGGCTTGTCATGTTGAGAGAGTTTCTTTTCAAAGACTTTGTTTCTTTTAGCTCTGGGCTTCCTCCTCGAGCACCTGTGAGTTGTGGTCACTCGATCTTTGAGGAGCTCCAGATATAGTGGAGAGGGGTGTGGCCATCCAGGTTGCAGTCTTTACCACACCCACTTCCACCGAATCACCAGCCATTCGGTAGGTTCAGGCTGGGGTCCTTCCAGGTGCCATTTCTGTTGGGGTTTGGGTCCCCATTTCAATTTGATACTTATTCCTTTTATCGTCATGTAGACCACATTAAATATCCATGGTGAGGTTGGAGGACAAGGCTTAGGGTGATATTCTTCTTGAGGTTCATCCAAATGAGACTTTCTGGTATTTTTAGTGTTTGTGTAGAAATAGATCTTGGTGCAGTTTTCCCATATAGAGATGTCAATTTTGGGTTTGTCGAACCATACTATGCTTTTTGCTATCTTTAGGGCTAGTATTTTCGGGCCCAATGTGGTCGCATTTGACTCACACTGGGACTTGGCCCTCTTTTCCTTTCATCCATCCCTTGTACAGTTCCACGCAGAGAGGAGATGGGTGTGGCAATTCTGGTCTCAACCCTCTCCACACCCACTTCCATTGGTAGACCCCCCAACATGTAGGTTCAAGCTGGGGACCTTGCAACCCACAAAAAGGTTCGTCAGCTGGGTCCTCACCTCTCCGGCGCTGTTCCTCCACCTCCCACAGTCTCCGTCTGAACATTTCCCTGGGTTTTCTTCCATATTGCACATAGTGTTCACCCCATTCTTCCAACGCTGTTACCGTACTGACAAGTGGGTGTCCTCTGTACGATACAGTCATCCTGTAAGCCACTCGTACTGGGTACTCTTCCCAATCGTTGATGGGTGTGCAGACTCGATCACACAGCATTCGTAGGGGCAGCTCAGTGTTTTCAACCACTATTTTGTTTGGGTTAGTCTCCCGGTTGTAGATGCTTATTTTCATGGCTCGGCTTGTTGTCCAAACCTCCAACTCCCCTATGGAGATCTCGCAGAAATGTGTTTGATGTGGCTCTCTGTAATTATGGCCCCATCTGATTTTGAATTGCATTCCAAGTACTTTTAAATAGACAACATTGAAGATCCATGGTGTCCCCATTGGGCTGGGGTTGTATGGCATTCTCCATGAGTCTTTTGTTACTGCGTAGTCAGTGATACCCCTATGAGACCCTTTAGTTAGGTCTTTGCTCCTGTAGAACATTATACATGAGCAGTAGTAATTTTTAGTTCTGTTAAAGTTCAAGGTGTAGTCTTTTTTAGGACGGTCTAACTTTACCAGTTCTTTCTGTACAATTAGAGCTGGTTGATACGGTCCTGTCCTGGATCGTTGAATCAGCAAATTCCACACATAAGTGGGTTCCCCATCCTCTGAGTCCGAGTCATCGTAAAGCGGGTCCCTGTCCCAGGACCAGCATGTTTCTATGATTTTTGCAGATTTTATATTATCTCTCCCTTTCCAGATATAATTTGGACACCTCACGATTTGATTAAATAATTCTCTACCTTTTCTTCTGCGATGAGATCCTTTGATGATTCTAGCGCCCCGTCGTTCAGTTTTTAGTTGTCCATTTCCTTGTTCGTGTGCTTCCATTTCCTCAGAAATGTCTTGCTGGCCCAAGCGTTGAGCACACTTAGCTTTTTCTCTGTTTTACTGGGTTGGGACGTTTCTGTGTCTTCTTTATTGTCTTTGATTAGCTGTATCGTAGCTCCCACTGAGTACACTCCCTTGTATGGTGCCACGACCATCTGTACCGAGACTTTAATCCACTGGGTGGAGTCAGGTCTTATGGGCGTGTCTACCCTTTGTGCAGCTGTTCCGGGAATCTGCCATCCTCGTTTGACAATTTACACAGTACTTCACCATAGTCCCCTCCCATTCACAGGTACAATCTTCTGGGCCTCTCTCACTCAATTTCCATAGTGTGAGGATCATTACTCTTGGTAAAACTGTGGTCCTACATTTCCCACAAATAAAGGTATCCACCTTTACTGGCTTCAGTTGTACTCTTGTACATCTCTTCTTTTCACCTCAGCTCTGAGGGGCTTATTATTTTTTTTCATCTCTTTTTGTTTCTTCGCCTCAAGTTTGAGGGGCTCACAGTTTCATTTTATTTTTTTCTTCGCCTCAGGTTTGAGGGGCTTAGTCTTTTTTCTTCACCTCAGGTTAGAGGGGCTTAACTTTTCCTGGTCCTTCCCACCAAATGGGTAGGCCAGTAGGTTCCATGTTGACTTCACAGCTGTTTTGCAGCTTTAATCAACTTGATCATTTTCATTCTACTGACAGATATCTTCTCTTGGCGTACTCCAAGGTCTTCAGAGCCCTACCTGCCCAAAGCTCTGAGGTTGTTCGTTTTTAAGATAACTCCCCCGCATATAGTGGCCATTCTACGATAGGGGAGCATGGTACTTGGTTCATTGGCCATAATCCGGTTTCTGGTTTAGAATTAGCTAGGAATTGGCTTCAGTTGCTCTTATTGCTTGGATTCCCTTGTTTGTTAACACAACCGTGTTATTGTCTTGATAGCAACACCGTTGCCTTCTTGTTTTTCTTACTGTTAACAAGTGCCACCTGACCTGTGACACCTGTTAGTTTGTTCATCCACTAGGTGCCCGCATCGTCCTGAGTTTGTATTGACCAAATACCACACAGTCCTGCAGTACCTTGCGAATTTGCTTCATTGGAATCCAGAGCTCCTGACTCTCCAACTCCTCTTGTGTCTAGGTTTGTACACCTGCATGACCTAGCCTTCCATGCACGCCACGCACAACCTCTAACACGTATCTTCTGTGGGACCCTCGGCCCGCCGGGGTTTGTTCCCACTCTCGATCGACAAAACGATTTTTCTCTATTGCACATAAGATCCACTTCTTCATTGCCCTGCTAGTAGTTTTCTTCTTTAGTGTGGGATTTTTGGCGCTCCACCTCCAACTTGTAGATTCAGCTTGATTCCAGCTGTTTTCTTCCACAAATCATGGTGAGTCACCACTTTTCCCTTAGCACTTTCAAATCTATTTTCTTCCCAAATGGATAAATCCTGTGTCAGGGCTTGTGCACAGTGATTACTGTTGGTCACTACTGTGATGTTTTTATTTTTCTGTGAGTTAGTTCAAGCAATCCTTCCAGTACTGCCATAACTTCTCCAGTCAGAGCACTTCCTGGCACTCACTCCCTTCTATTGGGTGTATGGTTTTCGGACCTATATTTCCGCAGTTGTTTTAGAATCTAGCCACAGAGGCTGACTTAATGATTTGCTTCAACTTCTCTTTCCCAGCCGGGGAGAATTCGCTCTCATACACTCGTTGTTCTGTTACTTTGGGGATATTTTCAGGTTTTTGTACGGTCCTGTTTGCCAATTGAACTGTAAGATGTCTTATTGCTTTCAGGTTTTTACGGGTCATAGACACCTCTGCCCCAGAGACTATTAGTTAAGGTTTTCCATCCGCTTTGGCATAGATTTCAACACCGTCCTAATAAGCGTTATCTAGGGTGACCCGCAACATCTCGGCCATTATTTAGCTGGTCCCCCATCCCTTCTCAGTCGGAATTCATGAAGGGCCTTTCTTTCATCTGGGGTCATTTTAACATATTCTTTTGAGGGCACATAGTCGCCCCATCTTCGAGGTGTTCTGTTAGCTGTTGGGGCTTGAAATCTCCTTTGTTGTTGGTTTTGTTGTTGGGGAGCCCTAGGGGCTGCTTTTGGCCGTGTTGGGTTTTGTTTCATCCCGTTTTTTCTCTTTTCATCCCAACACTGTTTGTCTAGGTCACAAGACTTTACTGCTTGATCGATCTTGAGGACCAAGGTCTCATCAGGCATCCCAATGAAGGTCACTTCTCTCTTACTTCCCCTTACTACCACTCTCAGAGCCCCAACATCCTTTTCTGGAGGAACTGTTCCTCTGAGTCGATTCCAGACTGATGTGAGGTGTTGTCCTTGATCCATGCATGCTTTTGCCTGTTGGATTTGAGAATCCTCCGTCGTGGCAGTAGATACCAGCTCAGGTTTTGTTTCAGTTGGATCGTTTATTTTGGACTGGTCCAACAGTCCTACTGGTGCCACACCCATGGCCATTATCTGTTTTTGTCGTTTCGAGTCGGTATGTTTTCAAAGCCTCCAGACTTTATGTCCCGGTACCTGGGATGAAAACAGACCTGCTGCTAACTTACTCTAAACTATGGTCAGTAGTCCTTAGTAAGCCCTCTTCACCCTACCAACAGTGGTGTTCAGCTGGTAGCTAGTCCAGCTGCGCTACAACTCCTCTACCCAGGAGAGTTGTGGTTTGGCGTGCGCTTTTGTCTCGAGTTCTTGAGTTCTTGAGTACTTTTTTCTTCAAAAACACGTCGGGACGTCACAACTCGTCCACCCAAGGAGAGTTGTGGTTTGGTGCTTGGTCAGTCCACTGACGCACGCCTTGTTATCTTGAGTTCTTTATGCTTTAAGCACGTTGGGCGCCATGTCAATTCTACGCGAGTGAGGTTAGCCGCAGGACCTTGCAAAAAAAGTCCTCACTCCAACCTACTCCAGTAACAGGTCCTTTTAACTTTTATCCTTGCACACGAGTATTACCCGATATGTCTCCAGATCAGTTAGGATTAAGGCTGAGACGAGGTAATTCAGCCAGACTGTTACTGTCTCCGATCTGCAATGTCATATCCTGTTTCACTCCGCCGAAAGTCTGACTTAGCAGAATGGAGTCAGATCGTTTCTCACGGAGAAACATGCATTAAACGACAGCTTACCTCTTGTAGATAGCAATTGTTATCCGCCTGGTTAGTTTTAGAACCTAGGAAAATAAGGTTCCAGGATATTGTTTTACTCTTTTTGGCTAATAAAACCATTCAAAACCTCCAGTCATATTGTTGTTATCTTTGAACCAAGTTTCCCATCATTTAATATCAAGGTAAGTCAAAGGAAAAATCCAAATTTGTACGTTTTATGTTTCTTTATTTTTCTAGTTGCAAGGGATTAACAGCATAAGCACTTCTTACTACAGAAAAGATTTCATCAAGTTACATGACTTGCATTTAAAGAGTTAAAAGATTCAACAACTCACCAAAAGGTGTCCTCCACATGCTAGGCTTTACGGTGTTTTCAGCTCAATTGAATTGAGTTGCAATTCAATGAATAATTTGTATAATCTTCAAAAATGTTGGTTTATTCTGCAATAATCTGATTCCAATTAAATATGTTTAATCCATCCAGGTAATCTTATTGTTCCAATTTGTGTTTTTATTTTCACCAGGAAAACTTTGTTTTATAATCCCATCAGGAATTCTTGTTGTTTTTCTACAGAAAAACCTTCAGGTAAATCTATGTTAAAAATCCCAGTTGTAATCCATCAAAACTGTTCAGGGCTAAAAAATCTGGTAATCCTTTTAGGCAAATCAATTATTCCTCAAAAGTGTTATATCCATTCAAATATATTGTAATCCATTCAGTTGTTCTGCGATGCTGATGAACAAGGCCTTCAAAGCAGGCCTGAGGCTAAAATTAGAACATCGTAATCTCCTGGCTTTCTATCCAAGGTCAGTCAGCTTCTAGCTGGCAGGTCCCCGCTCTGGGGTCGGTCTCGGATGACCCAAAACAGTAACTTAATTAATAGTTGAATTAAATCAAAGAGAATTTGTTTGTTCCACAAATTTGTTAAATCCATTCAGAAAAATGGTAATCCAGAAATAGACATTTTAATCCATTAGAAAATGTGGTAATTCCTGGAAATTAGTTAAAAATCCATTACGAGAGGCCTTTAACAGCAGTTAGAAGATGACCAGGGACACTGTGTTCTTCTTATCTTGCCAATTTTTCCCAAACATTCAGCTTGCTGCAGTCTGATCTCTCTGACGCACAAACTTCTCTTTAAACTTTTCCAGATTTAAAATCAATCAGCTCTCCGAATGCAGGCATTGATCCAAGTCTTCTTTCCACAATATAATTCCTCAAGGTCTTCCATCATCTGCTCTGCGGTACTGACAACCAGGGCGTCAGAAGCGGTGTTCCCTTAGCTTAAACAAGCTGATAAGCCAAGACCCGTCAGAGCAGATCCCGATGCCGCAAAAAACACTTCTTTTGTCCAGGAGTAAACTCTTTTTGAATTAATCCAATCTTCTTAAAGTATCCAGCCAATTCAACTAATTCTTCATGACTTCAGCAACTTCAGCAAATTGTATTCCATAATTATTGTTGAATCTAATCAAGAGATGTTGTTTTGTTCCACAAAAAAATATTTTCAGATCAGGAAAAATAGTATTCCACTAAAAAGCAGCTTTTAATCCTTCATTGCTCAGTCGAGCTGACGTGAGGCCCTCAACAGCAGAGCGAAGATAAAAAGTACACCATGTTCCACTAACATAAACAGCCTTGCGGCGCTCCGTCAGCGCACAGAGCTTCTCCCAAAATCACTTTAATTTTTCATCAACAGAGGAATCCCTGTAACTGATTATCTATCTTCAGGTAGTAGCAGTCTTGTTGCTTGTTATACTATATTTAATATAATTTTAATGCCCTGGACAAGAAAGGGAATATTTCCTTACCTTCTGTCGGCAACTCCACAGGGGCTATTTACCAAAGGTAAGGAAAAAATACCTCAATCCTGAATCAAGATTTGAGGCTATATTCCAGCTCTGCAATTAATCCAATTTTAAAGAAGAATAGCAAGGGATCCAGGCTGAAGCAAAAATATCTCCTTTTTTTGGTCCAATGAGTCTTTTTTTAAAATATTCTATCTTCTTCTTTTTAGTTCCAGAGCGTCCGTCTTTGTCCAGTAATATCCAAATGGTCTTCAAAAATCTTCAGCCCCTTTCTCCTCTCAGACTTCATCTTTTATAGGGAAACTGGGCTTTTTCTGCGCCCCCCATTGGAGAATTACATCATTTTTGTTAGTACTCATTGGTCAGTGGTGAGGTAACTTTCTTAGCCTTCACCAGAACTGGTGACATAATGTCTCTTTCAGCTGTCACCCTCCCTCAGCAGAGAATGACTTAATGTCATCTGTCATTTGGGCAAAGTTCCAATTTTTTCAGTCAGAAGAAATTTTCAACTTTCACCTAGATCCTCAACTTTTACCTAAATTTACTCAAACTGTGGAAAAAACACTATTTTAACATGCTGTATAATATTCAAAAACAATTTTTCAACCATCAGCAGTGGAGAACCT
>JBBPBX010091519.1:0-13921 GCA_038048925.1 Garcialebias charrua
AGAACTAACAACAGGTGTTTCAGAAGTAACAACAGATGTTTCAGAACTAACAACATGTGTTTCAGAACTAACAACAGGTGTTTCAGAACTAACAACAGGTGTTTCAGAACTAACAACATGTGTTTCAGAACTAACAACAGATGTTTCAGAACTAACAACATGTGTTTCAGAACTAACAACAGATGTTTCAGAAATAACAACAGGTGTTTCAGAACTAACAACATGTGTTTCAGAACTTACAAGAGGTGTTTCAGAACTAACAACATGTGTTTCAGAACTAACAACAGGTGTTTCAGAACTAACAACAGGTGTTTCAGAACTAACAACATGTGTTTCAGAACTAACAACAGATATTTCAGAAATAACAACAGGTGTTTCAGAACTAACAACATGTGTTTCAGAACTAACAACATGTGTTTCAGAACTAACAACAGATGTTTCAGAACTAACAACATGTGTTTCAGAACTAACAACAGATGTTTCAGAAATAACAACAGGTGTTTCAGAACTAACAACATGTGTTTCAGAACTTACAAGAGGTGTTTCAGAACTAACAACATGTGTTTCAGAACTAACAACAGGTGTTTCAGAACTAACAACAGGTGTTTCAGAACTAACAACATGTGTTTCAGAACTAACAACAGATGTTTCAGAAATAACAACAGGTGTTTCAGAACTAACAACAGGTGTTTCAGAACTTACAACAGGTGTTTCAGAACTAACAACATGTGTTTCAGAACTAACAACAGGTGTTTCAGAACTAACAACAGGTGTTTCAGAACTAACAACATGTGTTTCAGAACTTACAAGAGGTGTTTCAGAACTAACAACATGTGTTTCAGAACTAACAACAGGTGTTTCAGAACTAACAACAGGTGTTTCAGAACTAACAACAGGTGTTTCAGAACTAACAACATGTGTTTCAGAACTAACAACAGGTGTTTCAGAACTAACAACATGTGTTTCAGATCTAACAAGAGATGTTTCAAAACTAACAACAAATTTTTCAGAACTAACAACAGATGTTTCAGAACTAACAACAGAGTGTTTCAGAACTAACAACAGATGTTTCAGAACTAACAACATGTGTTTCAGAACTAACAACAGATGTTTCAGAAATAACAACAGGTGTTTCAGAACTAACAACATGTGTTTCAGAACTTACAAGAGGTGTTTCAGAACTAACAACATGTGTTTCAGAACTAACAACAGGTGTTTCAGAACTAACAACAGGTGTTTCAGAACTAACAACAGGTGTTTCAGAACTAACAACAGGTGTTTCAGAACTAACAACAGGTGTTTCAGAACTAACAACAGGTGTTTCAGAACTAACAACATGTGTTTCAGAACTAACAACAGGTGTTTCAGAACTAACAACAGGTGTTTCAGAACTAACAACAGGTGTTTCAGAACTAACAACAGGTGTTTCAGAACTAACAACAGGTGTTTCAGAACTAACAACAGGTGTTTCAGAACTAACAACATGTGTTTCAGAACTAACAACAGGTGTTTCAGAACTAACAACAGGTGTTTCAGAACTAACAACAGGTGTTTCAGAACTAACAACATGTGTTTCAGAACTTACAAGAGGTGTTTCAGAACTAACAACATGTGTTTCAGAACTAACAACAGGTGTTTCAGAACTAACAACAGGTGTTTCAGAACTAACAACATGTGTTTCAGAACTAACAACAGATATTTCAGAAATAACAACAGGTGTTTCAGAACTAACAACAGGTGTTTCAGAACTAACAACATGTGTTTCAGATCTAACAACAGATATTTCAGAACTAACAACAGGTGTTTCAGACTAACAAATGGTGTTTCAGAACTAACAACAGGTGTTTCAGAACTAACAACATGTGTTTCAGATCTAACAAGAGGTGTTTCAGAACTAACAACATGTGTTTCAGATCTAACAACAGATATTTCAGAACTAACAACAGATGTTTCAGAAGTAGCAACAGGTGTTTCAGACTAACAAATGGTGTTTCAGATCTAACAACAGATATTTCAGAACTAACAACAGATGTTTCTTAACTAACAGCAGATGTTTCAGAAGTAGCAACAGGTGTTTCAGAACTAACAACAGATGTTTCAGAACTAACAACATGTGTTTCAGATCTAACAACAGATATTTCAGAACTAACAACAGATGTTTCAGACTAACAAATGGTGTTTCAGATCTAACAAGAGGTGTTTCAGAACTAACAACAAATGTTTCTGAACTAACAGATGTTTCAGAACTAACAAATGGTGTTTCAGATCTAACAACAGATGTTTCAGATCTAACAAGAGGTGTTTCAGAACTAACAAATGGTGTTTCAGATCTAACAACAGATGTTTCAGATCTAACAACAGATGTTTCAGATCTAACAACATGTGTTTCAGAACTAACAAATGGTGTTTCAGATCTAACAACAGATGTTTCAGATCTAACAACAGATGTTTCAGATCTAACAAAAGAAGCAACAAAATGTTTGTTTAGTTGAAAAGCCATCTCATTCTTTTGGTCATTACCCAGAGCTGATGAGCATGTGTAAGGGTTGTAATGTAGACTGACTGGTAAACAGAGAGTTTTGCCTTACAGCTCAGCTCCCTCTTCACCACAATGGACTGGTACAGAGTCCGCAATACTGCAGATGCTTCACCAATCCATCTGTTAATCTCACGCTCCATTCTTCTTTTTCGTAAACAAAACCCCGAGATACTCGAACTTCTCCACTTTTCATTCTTTCAACCTTTATTTAGTCAGGTTAGTCATAATTGAGGCAGAACCTCACCATAGACATGAAGAGATCAATCCACACTTTCTGAGGACCATGGCCTCAGATTTGGAGGTGCTGGTTCTCATCCCAGCCCCTTCACACTCAGCTGTGAACTGCTCCAGTGAGTGCTGAAGATCACGGCACAATGACGCCAAAAGGACATCATCTGCAAAGAGCAGAGATGGAATTCTGAGGCCATTGAACTGGAAACCCTCTGCACGCTGGCTGCACTGAGAAATTCTGTCCATACAGTTATGAACATAATCAGTAACAACGGGCAGTCCTGGCGGAGTCCAACTCCCACCCTGACAGGTCTGACTTACTACCAGCAATGCAAACCAAACTCTCACACAGCTTGTACAGGGACTGAACAGCCCGTAACAACGGGTCCCCAATTCCATACTCATGGAGTATCCCCCCACAGTGTTATCTGAGGAACACGGTCAAATGCCTTCTCCAAGTCCACAAAACTCATGTAGACTGGACGGGCAAACTCCCATGACTCCTCAAGGACCCTAGTGATGGTAAAGAGCTGATCCAGTGTTCCACAGCCCAGACAGAACCCACATTGTTCCTCATGGATCTGAGGTTCGACCAACAATCTGACTCAATTCTCCAGTACCCCTGAATAGACCTTACCAGAGTGGTGCCTCTATAATTGGAGCACACCCTCCGGTCCAATTTTTGAAGAGGGGACCTCCACCCCAGTCTGCCATTCCAGTGGCACTGCCCCAGATGTTCACGGGATGTTGCAAATGCGTATCAACCAAGACAGCCCCACGACATCCAGAGCATAAAGGAAATCAATCAGGGTCGATCAGGGTGACTTTTTTCCTTCTGCTTGCCTTTGCTTTAAATAAATTTTTAAATATAACTTTGTTTATTCTTTTATTATTCTACGTTCAATAAATCAGTGTACATGCTCAATCATACGTTTAATAAAGTTTAACTCAAACTCAAATCTCATCCACTCCCAGAGCCCAGCCGCCTTTGAGCTTTTTAACTACCTTGGTGACCTCAGCCACAGTTATGGATGGATCAACCCCAAAGTCCTTAACTCAGCTTCCTCTATGGTGGGATTGAGAAGGTCAGATAAGTATTCCTTCCACCTCCTGACTATATCACTGGTTGAAGTCAACAGTCAGAGTCAGAGAGTCAGAGAGAATTTATTGTCATTTGCACCGCATGTGGTACATGTGTTGAAAACGAGATTATGTACACAGGGTCCCAGTTACATCCAACAACAAATGCAAGAGAAATACAATAATAACATCTAGGATTAACTAAGAGAGATCAGCTAGTAATACACTAAGCCCTAATGTAGTAGAAAAACATCATTATAAACAGCAGCACGAACATGAGCAGATGGTCACAGATGAACGCAGCACCCCACCTTCACTGAATACAGTTTACTAAAGAGCTGTTTTCTCCTCCTCAGCCACCTGATGGTTTGCCAGAATTTCCTCGGAGCCGACCAAGAGTCTCTATCCAAGGTCTCACCAAACTCCTCCCACACCCAAGCTTTTGCCAAAGCAACAGCCAAGGCTGCAGACCACTTGGCCCTCCGGTACTCCTCAGCTGCTTCTGGAGTCCAACTGGCCAACAATGCCTGATTGGACTCATTCTTAAACTCGACAGCCTCCCTAATCCGGGGTGATCTGAGAACAGATTTTATTCATTGCAGGCGGTGAAGTCTTTCTAGTTATTTACGGTCAGACAGCCCAGTTCCTGATCTGAGAACAGATTTCATCAAAACTTCAGGAAACCCAGGAGCTGAAGCTGTAACTGGACCAGACTTCCTGGTTCCAGTAAAAGTGTTCAGATGTGGCTCTCCTCTCATAAACTAACAGGACGACATCATCCAACATCAGCCAACATCATCCAACCATCATCCAACATCATCCAACCATTATCCAACTGTCAATCATCATCCAACATCATCCAGCACATCCAACCATCATTCAACCATCATGCAGCTGTCATCAAACATCATCCAAACATCATCCAACATCATCCAACCATCACCCAACTGTCAATATCATCCAACATCATCCAGAACATCCAACCATCATCCAACCATCATGCAGCTGTCATCAAACATCATACAAACATCATCCAACATCATCCAACCATCATCCAACCATTATCCAACTGTCAATATCATCCAATATCATCCAGCACATCCAACCATCATTCAACCATCATGCAGCTGTCATCCAACATCATACAAACATCATCCAACATCATCCAACCATCATCCAATTATTATCCAACTGTCAATGTCATCCAACATCATCCAGCACATCCAACCATCATTCAACCATCATGCAGCTTTCATCCAACATCATACAACCATCATCCAACATCATCCAACATCATCCAACCATCATCCAACATATCCCAACCATCATCAAACATCATTCAACATCATCTAATGTCATCCAACAGTCATCCAACATCATCCAACACCATCCAACCAGCATTCAACCATCATGCAGCTGTCATCCAACATCCCCGAGCCATCAACCAACATCATCCAACCATTATCTAACATCACCCAACAGTAATCCAACATCATCCAACTGCCAACCATCATCAACATTCATTCATTCATTCATTCAACCTTTATTTAGTCAGGTAAATCTTTTGAACCTCATGGGCTCATTTACGAAAGTGACCTGCTAAAACTAAAGAACAATGAACAGCAGTGGTAGAATTTCATTAAACAATAAACAATAAACAAACAAACAATAAACAATAGAAAACAAAAGAGAGAAAAAAACAAAAGAAAGTTTTTTTTTTTAACAAAGTATCAAAAAACTAGCAAAACATTATAAGGTAGACGTATAAAATCAAAGACAGGAACAAATCTGCATTGGTTTTTGCCAGGATTCCAACAGATTCTGAAAACCATTTAGAGAAGTCAAGGTCGAGAGCTTCAGATCTTTTTGTAAGATATTCCATGAAGCAGGAGCAGAGTAGGAGAAGGCCCTTTTTCCAAGTTCAGTCCTCACTGACGGAACACTGCAGGTAATCATGTCCTGAGAGCGCACGCTGTAGCTGCACTCACACAGAGACATGTAGGAGGAGATGTATGAGGGCAGCAGACCAAGAAGTGATTTAAAGATGAAAATGTACCAGTGGAAGAGTCTGCGTGAGGTTAATGGTGTCCAATTAACAATAATAATAATAATAATAATAATAATAATGAATTCAATTTATAACGCACTTTTCATTAATGAAAATCTCAAAGTGCTACAAGGAGCAACAGAATTAAATGTCAATAAAACAAATAATAAAACAATTAAAATCAATAACAATATCAGCTAAGATCAAAAGTAGAATCATGAGGAGGTAGAGTATGCTCGGTCGAAAAGAAAGGTCTTCAAGCCGCTCTTAAAGTCAACCACAGACTGTGGGGCTCTCAGACAGTCAGGAAGAGAGTTCCACAGGGGGGCAGCCACACTGAAAGCCCGGTCTCCCATGGTCCTTAATTTGGTTCTCGGAATGTGAAGGAGATTACTGTTCTGTGACCGCAGCGACCGGGTGGATGAGTATGGAATAAGAATATCCTTCAGATAATCTGGTGAAGTTCCATGTAAGCATTGATGTGTAATGAGAGCAGTTTTGTACTGAATTCTGTAGGTGACAGGAAGCCAATGAAGGTTATGGAGAATGGGTGTAATATGTTCAAATTTACGAACTCTCAACAAGATCCTTGCTGCACTGTTTTGAATATATTGAAGTTTCTGAAGGTTTTTGCCAGGGATTCCAATAAACAGGGAGTTGCAGTAGTCGAGCCTGGAGGAGACAAAAGCATGGACGAGTTTCTCAGCATCAGAAAAAGTTAGAGATGGGCGAAGTCTGGAGATGTTTCGAAGATGGAAGAAGCAAGTTTTAAACAGATGCTTAATGTGATTTTCAAATGTAAGATTGGAGTCCATTTTTATTCCAAGATTAGTAACAGAGGTGGAGAGGGGGATGTCTTGTCCAGAAAAGGAAAGTCTTGTTATAGTAGATGTTTGTACCTGGTGAGGGGTGCCAATCAGTATGGCCTCAGTCTTGGAGCAGTTTAATTGAAGAAAGTTCTGATTCATCCATGCCCTTATTTCCTCCAGGCAGGCAGAGAGGGCAGTGAGTGAAGATGGAGATGACAAGGTGGAAGATGAGGATGCTCCAGTCCTGATGTAAAGCTGTGTATCGTCGGCATAACAGTGAAATTAACCAGTGAATACAGGGTGCAGTGGTGGGTACGATAATCACAGCCAGTTATGAATCTTAGTGCACCATGATAGACAACATCCAACATCCGCAGGGTGCTTAACATCCGCAGGGTGCTTGTAGGAGCACCTACATTCAACATCATTCAACCATCATCCAAAATCATCCAACCATCATCCAACATCATCCAACAATCTTCCAACATCATCCATCTGTCATCATCCATCATTCTACCATCATCCAACTGACATCTATCAATCATCCAGTCATCATTCAATTGTCATCCATCCATCCATCATCCATCAATCAATCATTCAACTGTCATCCAATATCAATAAACCATCATTCGAGATCATTTAACATCATCAAACTATCATCCAACCATCATCCAACTGTCCTCCATCCATCATCCATCAATCATTCAACTGTCATCCAATATCATTAAACCATCATTCAAGATCATTTAACATCATCAAACTATCATCCAACCATCATCCAACTGTCCTCCATCCATCATCCATCAATCATTCAACTGTCATCCAATATCATTAAACCATCATTCAAGATCATTTAACATCATCAAACTATAATCCAACCATCATCCAACTGTCCTCCATCCATCATCCATCAATCATTCAACTGTCATCCAATATCATTAAACCATCATTCAAGATCATTTAACATCATCAAACTATAATCCAACCATCATCCAACTGTCCTCCATCCATCATCCATCAATCATTCAACTGTCATCCAATATCATTAAACCATCATTCAAGATCATTTAACATCATCAAACTATCATCCAACCATCATCCAACTGTCCTCCATCCATCATCCATCAATCATTCAACTGTCATCCAATATCATTAAACCATCATTCAAGATCATTTAACATCATCAAACTATCATCCAACCATCATCCAACTGTCCTCCAATATCATTAAACCATCATTCAACTGTCATCCAATATCATTTAACATCATCAAACTTTCATCCATCCATCATCCAACATCATATAACCATCATACAACTGTCATCTGATTATCATCCAACCATGATTCAACAATCATTTATCTATCATCAACCATCATCCAACTGACATCCAACAGATTGATGGCAGTTTGATGTTGATCCAAACACCATTAATCTGTCATCCAGCCATCATCCAACTGTCATCTAACCACTATCATCCAGCTGTCATCCCACCACCATCCAACCATCATATCCTGTCGACATATTAACAGAAACACCCATGAGTAAACAAGTCTGAGGTTGCAGCTCAAAGACAAACCATTGTTGTTGTTTACGTCTGAAACAGCAAAACACAAACAACACATTTGAATGCTTTTCTCAGAGCTGAACTGGAACTTGAATTTAAAAACAATTTAATTTTAAATGTTTATTTTACTTAAAAGTAGGAAATAGTTTGTATATCTTTAATATTTTAACACAGTTTAAATGTAGTTTGATGTTGGTCAGAGATCACTGGAATAAACAACAAACAAAAAGCAATCATCTGCTGAAAATTTTAATCAAAATGTAAAACATAAGTGATTTAAATTCAAAGTTTTCTGATAAATATTTGTTTGTCACCATAGATCAGAGCTCATGTTGGAAATCTTCGGTCAAATCAGGGAAATTACAGCTGATTTGTGTGAAAAGTTATTGATCCTGATGATTTAATAGATTAGATTGGACCCATCCGGGCTTCACTTGGTGAACTTTAATTATTATCATTACTTTTAAACTTTTAATGTTTTCAGTTCTTTGAAGGCAGAAACTGAAAGTTTCATGAACTAGAAGAAAACCAGAGAAACAAACCTGAACCTCAGGGAGGGGCTGCAGAAACACAAACATTCACTTCATTTAGATTTAAACAGGAGAAGTCTACAAATACTCACATGTAGTACTGCGTATAGTACTGTGTGTAGTACTGCGTGTAGTACTGCGTGTACTCCAGTGAAGGTTGTTTTGGTTGAAAACGACTCAAACCGAGAAGAGAGCAGCCGTCTGTAAATCCTTCAGAGACGCCATCATAAAAACAGATCCTGCAGATTAATTCAGTCTCAGGTTTCTTTCCATCACAAACACGTCAGGTGTGTTCTGACGTGACACGTCAGGCGTGTTCTGATCCGACATACCAGCACGCCTCGGCCTCATTTGCATATTAACTCCAACACAAGGGCTGACAGGGTTCATTTCCCAGCTGAAGACAAGGCCGAGCCAGCAGGGATCAGTCAGTGTCATTAAAGTGTCACCTCCGGGGCTCAGGCTTCAGACCTGAATGATCTCAGTGGATTTCTTCCTGGTAAAATAAAGGTTTAAATAAAAGAATTAAACATCAGATAATACTGGAGCTCCAGTTCTCGTCAGTGAATGACAGACAGGAAGTTATGTCCTTGTTGTGACGTCTGAATCTACAACTGATGGAGGAACAGACAACTTGAACTGTCTCCCATACACACAAATCTATCTAGAGGAAAGGTCAGCCATGTTGTTTTTAACCACACATCCATCAGCTTCCTCTGGTTCTGGACTCAGGTCTCTGTGGCAGCAGGTTGATCAGGGAGGTCCAGACATCTCCACAGCAGGACTCCAGGGTGTTCCCAGACCGGCTTGGAGACATACGGTAGTCATGTCCAGAACACCTCCGTCTCTTCTGTATGTGGAGGACTAGAGGTTCTCCTCCGAGTCTCTCCTGGAGAACTGAGCCTCGCACCCGGTCTCTAAGGACAGTCCGGCTACCCTGCAGAGTTCTTCATTCTTGACTTTATTACATTAAACAAGGTGTTATTTGTAAAACATTTAAAACCACCTCTGACTTTTAAACATCCACAGACACGCTGAAATTAAAATATTAATCCTTTTATCGTCCCTCCCCTATCCTCCTCCTGCTTTTTTGCTCTCTGTCTGTGTATTAGAGCTTCTATTTACACGTCTTCTGAATCATAAATCACTGTCATGGATCTGGTCAGCTGGGCTTTTAACACAATGGATAAAATGTTTTCTATCAAGCAACAGTGTCCTGGAGCACCCTCATGCCCCGCTGAGATGCACGCAGCAGGATACGTCCACCTGCTTCGGATGTTATCAACCATAAAATGGGTGCTATTATCTGTTATCATCACCATTTGTAACAGTCAGAATGCCCCTCCTGCACCTCCTAGGAGGTTTTAAGGTACGTTATCACCGTTACAAGCGATGACAGCAGGCTCCGTCTTTAGCTACGTGTTAAAGTTAAGAGTAAAGCCTCTGGCATTAGGTTTAGGGTCTTGGTTAGGTTTAGGGTTGGTCCTCTGGGTCAGGTTTAAGGTTAGGTTGAGGAAAACGGTTACATAAACTGAAAAAAACAAAAACACTACACTTCCGGGTTTACAAAAACATGATGCCTACTCACAGCAATTGAAACCGCTGAAAACGTTATTTTAAACATGTTAGGAGGTAGATTGGACAGTTTCGCCAATACTTTATGGGGATGATAACAGATGATAGTGCCCATTGTATGGACTGATAACATCCGAACCCACTGATACGTCATGGATCCATGGGGGGTTTGAAAGTGGTTGTGCCTTTCTGTGTTGTCTCAGGACACTGAAGATGGTTATTTCATTAAAAGTTCCTGTTTTTTGGCACCAGCAGATACCTATGTCATCAGCTATTAAAAGGACGGTGGCAGTTTCTGCCATGGTAAAGCTGCCAATCTCATGTGAAGTTTTGGTTCATGCCTCAGGCTCTCAGTCTCAGCTGATTTATGAACTCAACCGTAAGATGGAAGCGATTTATGAGAACTGTAGGCCACTTGCAGCTTCTGGGACTCACCAGCATGTTGGGGACAACTTTGGAGGGAACTAATAAGCACGGACCAGTGGAAAGCCTTCAAATCTACATCTACATCTACTGAGCTACCGGTACATCTGGAGCTACGTGCTGTACTAACTGGGCTAACATCCGAGCTGCTGCGACCGGAGGGGGCCGAGCACCGTGTGCGAACCGGAGGACCGCCGTCTAGAGCTACGAGCTGGGCCGAGCACCGTGTGCGAACCGGAGGAACGCTGTATAGAGCTACGAGCTGGGCCGAGCACCGTGTGTGAACCGGAGGAACGCCGTCTAGAGCTACGAGCTGGGCTGAGCACCGTGTGTGAACCGGAGGACCGCCGTCTAGAGCTACGAGCTGGGCTAGCATCGGAGCTACATCTTTTGCTAACTGGGCTAACATCGGAGCTGCTGCAACCGGAGGAGGCCGAGCACCGTGTGCAAACCGGAGAAATGGTAAATGGTAAATGGAGCTTATTTATATAGTGCTTTCCAGCCCCCTATGAGGAGCCCCAAAGTGCTTTACAATACCAACCATCCACCCATTCATACACACATTCATACACTGGTAGCGGCAGACTACCATGCAAGGTGCTTTCCAGTCCTACCGGGAGCAACTCGGGGTTAAGTGTCTTGCCCAAGGACACAACACATGGTGTGGGGAACCGGGATTCAAACCGCCAACCTTCCGATCGGGGGACGACTGCCATTACCACTACGCCATGGCCGCCCCAGGAGGACCGCTATCTAAGCCAGGCTAGTGAGCCAACCTCATCAGATAACAGATCTGATTGCTGCAGGCTGCTGAGACTGTAAGTTCTGATCTGATAACTGCTGATCTGGGTGCTGCACTGCTGGGCCACAGCCACCATCGTTAGGCATGTGAGCCTCGTGGAAGGGCCACGTGGTTCAGCAAACAAACCAGAGACCTGCTACCACAAGTCTACAAACTCTGTAAGTATGACGAGAAATAGAGGACAAAAGTCACCAGACTCGGAGGGAAACAACTCAGCAGAAATGCATGACTTTAAAAAATCACTAAACTTTATGGGTGAAGAAATAGCAAAATTATCAGCAAAAATGGATTCCCAGGCCAATCTGGTTGATGAAATAAGAGAACTGAAAGAACTGATAATTAGCAAAGACAATAAAATAGCTGAACTGGAACGAAAAATAGATGACTTAGAACAATACACAAAGCAAGACAACTTGGTGATCTCAGGACTTGATGTTAGTAAGTGTCTGACATATTCAAAAGCTCTTACTAACACTAACCCAACTGAGAATTCATCACAGGAAGAACTACAGACTGGAGGAGCATGTAGTTACTTTTTTTACAGAGCAAGAACTTTGACATAAAACATAGGGACATTTTGTTCTGTCACACCCTGCCCAGTAAATCACAAAGATTCAATCCGTCAGTAGTCGTCAAGTTCATTAGCAGGAAGTTAAGAAACAATGTAATTATGCAAGCAAAAAAATTGAAGGGAACAAATGTTTACATAAATGAACATCTAACCAAAAAAATGGAAACATTGCACGTGAAGCAAGGTTGTTAAAAAAACAGAAAAAAATAGCATCAACATGGACAAGAAATGGAAACATCTTTATCAAAACACATGAAGGGGCCCAGGCAAAAATGCTAAAAGAGCTGAATGATCTGGAAAAACTTGGATGAACTCAGGAGATGACAAATTACAAATCAATCAAACAACTCACACACAAAATGGACATAATATACAGTGAAATGAACAAATACATTAGAACATGACAACATACGAAGACTCAGAAACTCCATCCATCCATCCATCCATTTTCGTTCGCTTATCCGGGGTCGGGTCGCGGGGGTAGCAGCCTAAGTAGGGAGGCCCAGACTTCCCTCTCCCCAGCCACTTGGAGCAGCTCCTCTGGGGGAATCCCAAGGCGTTCCCAGGCCAGCCGAGAAACATAGTCCCTCCAGCGCGTCCTGGGTCTTCCTCTGGGTCTCCTCCCGGTGGGACATGCCCGGAACACCTCACCAGGGAGGCGTCCAGGAGGCATCCTAACCAGATGCCCGAGCCACCTCAACTGGCTCCTCTCGATGTGGAGAAGCAGCGGCTCTACTCCGAGTCCCTCCCGGATGACTGAGCTTCTCACCCTATCTCTAAGGGAGAGTCCAGCCACCCTGCGGAGAAAACTCATTTCAGCCGCTTGTATCCGAGATCTTGTTCTTTCGGTCATAACCCAAAGCTCATGACCATAGATGAGGGTGGGAACGTAGATCGATCGGTAAATTGAGAGCTTTGCCTTTTGACTCAGCTCTCTCTTCACCACGACAGACCGGTACAGCGCCCGCTTCACTGCGGACGCTGCACCTATCCGCCTATCGATCTCACGCTCCAGTTTTCCCTCATTCGTGAACAAGATCCCGAGATACTTAAACTCCTCCACTTGGGGCAGGACCTCCTCCCCGACCCGGAGAGGGCATGCTACCCTTTTCCGGCTCAAGACCATGGCCTCAGATTTGGAGGAACTGATCCTCATCACACTCGGTTGCAAACCGCTCCAGTGAAAGTTGTAGATCAGAGAGTCAGAGAGTCAGAGAGTGTTTATTGTCATTTGCACCGCATGTGGTACATGTGATGAAAACGAGATTATGTACACGGGGTCCCAGTTACATCCAACAACAAATGCAAGAGAAAAACAGTAATAACATCTAGAATTAACTAAGAAAAACATCAACTAGTAATACACTAAGCCCTAATGTAGTGGAAAAACATCATTATAAACAGCAGCACGAACATGAGTCTGTATGAGCAGATGGTCACAGATGAACACAGCAACAAGAAAACAGATCAGCATCAGCATGATGTGATATTTTGCAGTGTTTATTCTTATTATTTATTTATTCATGAGTCTAACAGCCTCAGGGTAGAAGCTGTTCCTCAGTCTAGTGGTTCTACATTTGATGCTCCTCAACCTCCGTCCTGAGGGGAGTGGGGCAAAGAGTGAGTGTGCTGGGTGAGTGAGGTCTTTCATGATGCAGGTGGCTCTTTTCCTGCATCTGGAGGTGTAAATGTCTGTGATGGTGGGGAGACTGACTCCAACATCTTCTGTGCAGCCTTCACCACTCTCTG
>JBBPBX010091520.1:0-13920 GCA_038048925.1 Garcialebias charrua
TATATGTGGTCTCCTTTAATAAAAATCACACAAGATAAACAAGAGAATTGAGTTAGACACAAATAATGAAACTTTGCACAAGGGGAAAGGCTTTTAATGTCTTCTGAAACTTTTGCCCCTTTTCCACCGGTCAGCTCGGGTCGGTTATTACGTAATATGTGCGTCGCAGACACCCACTTTACGCCATTTCCACCGGATATTTCGAGCTGCCCCGCACCAGATTTCTGGTCTTGTTTCTTTGCCGTGACGACCCGCGCTGATGCGCGCCGGGAGGAGGAATGTGTGGAATGTGTGTGTACTGGAGCTGCAGCGAGGGAGCGAACACGGAAGTACTGTAAATGATTAACGCGGTAAAAACCATTATTTGTTTTTAAAATTATAGCAAAGATGGGTCTTCAGCTGAACGTTTCCTTAAAGACCGTGTAAAGTGAATTTCAACATTTTCTTCAATTTTTTTTTATTTTTTATTTTTTATTTTTCTTTCGGCTTTATTCCCTGCGTTAGGGGTCGCCACAGCGAACTGGTCGCATGAAGATTTGGCAGTTGTTTTTACGCCGGATGCCCTTCCTGACACAACCACAGACCACCGAGCAACCACAGCCCTCTGTGTGGAGCAGAGAGCTGATATCTAGGGTTCCCGGGGGAGCAGATGGTGTGGGTTAAGGGCCTTGCTCAAGGGCCCAGAGTGGGGCAGATGAGGGTGGAGACAAGTGTGACCGCTTCACTTATCACACCCACATCTTTGATGTTGTCGGTACCGGGGCTTGAACCGGCGACCTTCCGATCACAAGCGCACCTTCTTAACCTCTGCGCCACCACTCCCAATTTCTTCAATAAACATTATAAATGTCATAATTGTAATCTTGTAAATGAGTAAAAAGTCTCAAAATTGTAGCTCAATTAATTTTGGAGTTATAGAGCAAACTGTGTATAAACATATTTCTATTTCAGGATTTTTTAGGCGTGTTTTAAATGTGACCGCGTTTCGTCACGCGGTCCTCATTAGTATAGCCCCACCCCCTGCAGCTCCAGCCGTATAAATTCGCCTCGGTGGAGCCGTTCACTCGCGAATCGCAGATAGCATCAGATAGCAATAGCATAGATATTTTGTTCATTGTTAGCTAGCTAATCAATTATGCCTCGTTCGTGCATCCTCCCTGGATGTCGCAATGGTCAGGGCACCCGTACAAATCATAACATGTTTTTAAACCGCGTGGTTTTATACCGAGTATCTGTAATGCTTGGATAGGTCAATGGATAAGGCGCTTGCCTTCCGTCCCAAACCCCACGGGTTCAAATCCCGCATGGTACAACTCTTTTTTTTTTTTTTTATTCATTCCAGATTAAAAACACACAAAAAAACTATTTACAAAAACAGCGTAACTCTTGGAAAAAGTAGCTGCTGTTACAGACAGAACTCGGATAAAAACAGAGCAGGTTTACTGGATCTCTGCTGCCTGCCTCTCCAGTCTCCACACAGTCAGCTCAGGGCAGGGGCTGGACACGAGCGCAGCATGCGCTGAAACCGCGCCCACGCACTGACACGCCCCTAGCGTTCCAGGGCAAGGCAAAATCATGTTTTTTCATGATTTTTGAGACTTAATTTTATAAGGTAAACAATGTTTTTAATCAGTCAGATTTAAATGGGTGATTAATAACACATATTTATGCCATGTGACAAACTAAAAACACACATTTAATTTCACTTTACACGGTCTTTAATAAATTCACGTAGTGCTCAAAACTGCAGGATTTTAAAAACTAGGATCGCTGCGTCTTTTATTGACAATAATTGGACAAAGCGTATTATATACAGGAGCATGTTAAACTCAGACAAATACGGTAATTTCATTAAAATGACCCCTTGTTGTTATTTTTTTTAAATAATACTGCAAAGCAACATGTTAATTTAATTTTGTCAAATAATAACTATGTTTAACTATGCTAAATAACTACTTGTTACATGTATATCACGAAATTTATCGTTATCGTCAGAATGCTCTGAAATATCACAATATAATATTTGAGCCATATCGCCCACCCCTAATATATATCTATACACACACACACACACACACACACACACACACACACACACACACACACACACACGCACACACACACACACACACACACACTGGTAAAGTATACTGCCTATGCTGATGTTACGCAAGTAACATGGCCTCAAAAGTTGACACCTTTTCATGTTTGTTGCTGTGTTACATTGTTTTCATGTTTATCAATAATCTCATTATGTATACAGTACAATTGCACCTAGTCCTAAATATGTTGTATTATCCGTATTCGTCGGTCTATAACACGCAGTTTTTTTGCTCATTTGAATGTCCTGCGTGTTAAACACAGAAGCGTCATATTTATGGATTTTTTCCCATATTTTTAGACCCATTTTTCGCTCTGAAATCGCCGTTTTTCATTTTGGCCAAAAAATGGTGCAGTACCACTTTTGTCCGCTAGGGGACACTTCCAGAGAGTCCACCGACCGTCATGTGTCAGTAAAAAGCCTCCTCTGCTCGGACTGAATGTCGCTGCCCGGCTCCCTGCTCTGGAGGTAGCTACCATTTAGCTGTGTTGTTATAGCGTTTTTTTAGCAAGATAACTCATAAACCACACCGCAGATTTTCTTGAAACTTACAGAGTGTAATTATTTGGTGGTCATTTACAACCTGTTAGCTGCTGAAGATATTTAGAGCTAAAAATTTTTTTTTTTCGCTTTTAGCATGTTAGCTGTTAGCTACCATAAACAGATACCTACTGTTTAGATAAACAGCTCAGAAACCACTCGGTGGATATTTTTTCTGCTTACAGAGTGTAATTATATGGGTTTCATTTACAGACTGTTGACCTGTAGAAGACATTTGAGATAAAATTCGATTTATTTATAATTTATTTTCGTAGCGCCCCCGAGGCTGTTTGGAAAAAGTCAAACCGAAACAATTTAAATTCAGCAGATTTGACCATTTCGTGAATTGATTAAAGACTGTGTAAAGTGAAATTAAATGTGTGTTTTTAGTTTGTCACATGGCATAAATATGTGTTATTAATCACCCATATAAATCTGACTGATTAAAAACATTGTTTTCCTTATAAAATTAAGTGTCAAAAATCATGAAAAAACATTATTTTCCCTTAATCTGAAACGGTGGGGGCGTGTCAGCGCGTGGGCGTGGTTTCAGCGCCGTGTCCTGCCCCCTTCAGAGCTGAGCTGTGTCTGGACAGGCAGACGGGTGAAGCAGAGATCCATCTGCTCCGTTCTGGCTGCCAGCAGCTCCTTTTTCCAAGAGTTACGCTGTTTTTAGTGCACTAACAACTCTGGTTTTGTTTTTAAAGTTGAGGACACAAAGATAATTCATAACTCCGCTGTTATGTGTTTAATAATAAGCGCTATTTTAGAAGATGAGCGGACTCGCTGCACCCGGTCCGACCCGGTCACATCGCATGCGGGGTCTGTGTTTGTGATCAAATAAAGAGTAATCACGTTGATAAGTTATCTCATCTGTGTCAGCGGAGTCACGGCGTTTCACGGCGCGCACGGATCGCTCTCACACACACGCGCACACACACACACGCGCGGGGGGGGCAACGCGGAGGTGCAGGTGGCCGCTACAGCAGCATGCCTGGGTTTGTTCTGACTCCCTCCTGCGTCTCAATGTGGGTGCCCTGACCATTGCGACATCCAGGGAAGATGCAGGAACGAGGCATAATTGATTAGCTAGCTAACAGTGAACAAAATATCTATGCTATTGCTATCTGATGCTATCTGCGATTCGCGAGTGAATGGCTCCACCCATGCGAAGAACGACTTTATACGGCTGGAGCAGCAGGGGGTGGGGCTATACTAATGAAAACCGCGTGACGAAACGCGGTCACGTTTAAAACACGCCTAAAAAATCCTGAAAGAGACATATCTTTATACACAGTTTCATCTATAACTCCAAAATTAATTGAGCTACAATTTTGAGACTTTTTACTCATTTACAACATTACAATTATGACATTTATAATGTTTATTTAAGAAAATATTGAAATTCACTTTACACGGTCTTTAAGGAACGGTTAAGCTCGGGAACCCTTGTGCTATAACATCAGCTAAGAAATATATTTTTTCTCAGCAAAGAAATAATAGTTTTTACCATTTTAATCTTGTAAAGTCCTTCCGTGCTGACGCTTCTGTGGCCGCCATTTTAAGCAGGGCAAACGACGAGGCGCTGACGCATCGCGTAGCGGTGACGCATAATAGATGCGTGGTAAACACCGAAGCGTATTATATACGGATTTTTCAAATATATTGGCAATAATTGGACAAAGCGTGTTATACACAGGAACATGTTAAACACAGACGAATACGGTAAGTTTGTTTAATGCTATGTTAGAAGGGAGACACCAGGGAGCATGATCAGGCTCTCTGAACTTTTACCACAGAAGATATATGTCTCGATATCTCAGTAAATAAAACTGAACGTTGTGAAGTGGATGGACATCCGACATGTTTTAGACTTGTTTCCATACAAATATAAACTATATCCCAAACAGAGGCAAAAATGGCATGTTATCTGGTGCCTCAAAGGATACAAAATGTGAACTACTGTACATAGTTGGAGGTTACAAAAAAAGGGGGGAAAAAAAAGAAATACCTGCGTTGACCTAAACCTCTTGGATGACCCATCGTGTACTCTCCGAGTTATGAAGTTTTTTTTTCTTTAGCACTCGTGAGGTTTGAGGACACGGCGAGGTATGAGAAAGGCGTGTTACAATGGTGGAGAGACAGAGACATTTCTAAAATTCCTCTGCGGAGTGAGGATATTTATCGACTTGTGTGTGAAGTCAGAACGCTCAAACCACCAACCATCAACGCATCAAACAGGCACGCACTGTCACCATCCCACCACAGACTTTTCCCTCTTCCTGACCCCCAAAACACACCAGAGCACACAACTGTACTTGAACACTTCGTGTCATCTTCACAGGCTTGTTTTCAGCGTTCAAACGTGTAAGGTTCATTTTGGTTTGAGGACAATGTTTTCATTTCTGCTCACGCCCTCCTCTCTGCATGGGATGGTGTAAAAATACACTCCATGTCACAGTCAAGGTCGAGTTTCTCTCCTGCATGTGTTGACTTCTCAGGCTTGTTCCAGTAAAGAGCTGTTACACGCTCAGAAACAACAGAAATGTGAACAGTTTCATTCAAAAGAAACTGAATATTCAACAACTGGTACCTGATTAAATCTTATGATTGCATTAGATTGGAAACAATGTCTATAAATAGTGTATTTGTACATCTAAACATAGATGCACTATTCAGAAGGGGCACCAATAAGTTTTTTTTCTGTCACTTTTGTGACAAAGGATCGTATTTGGATTGTACAGCAGTACAGATGAGTTCTGCTGCTGTCCAGTCCAAATGATTTCCACCTACTGACCTAGAAAGGAGTTTTCTCCAGCTGGTCATTGGTGCTAGTTGCTTTGTGAACATGATGCAGTTATAAAAGCAGACAGCTACAAATGTATCGCTAAAGGTGGAACAGTTTGAGAGATGAACTTCATCACTGAAAAAAAGTTAAAATGGTCTTACTGCCCTAACAACAACTGTAAAGTCTGATTTAATGTGTACAGATGACTTATGTTTGATAATTAATATTACTGTCCTTAATAGAATAAAAAAATGGAAATTTTAGCATCAGACTTCTGTTAAAATGTTGTATTGTGTCATCTAGGCCTGTCACGATAACAAATTTTGCTGGGCGATTAATTGTCTCCGAAATTTTGCGATAACGATAATATTGTTTGAAATATGACAATAATTAGTAATTATTGTTAAACTTAAGAAGAAATGTTTGTTTATTATTTTCATCTTTAAATCACTTCTTGATCTGCTGCCCTCATACATCTCCTCCTACATGTCTTTGCGTGAGTGCAGCTACAGTGTGCGCTCTCAGGACATGATTACCTGCAGTGTTCCGTCAGTGAGGACTGAACTTGGAAAAAGGGCCTTCTCCTACTCTGCTCCTGCTTCATGGAATATCTTACAAAAAGATCTGAAGCTCTCGACCTTGACTTCTCTAAATGGTTTTCAGAATCTGTTGGAATCCTGGCAAAAACCAATGCAGATTTGTTCCTGTCTTTGATTTTATACGTCTACCTTATGTTTTGCTCGTTTTTTGATACTTTGTTTAAAAAAAAAAAGTATTTCTTTCTTTTGTTTTTTCTCTTTTTTGTTTTCTATTGTTTATTGTTTATTGTTTGTTTATTGTTTATTGTTTAAGGAAATTCTACCATTGCTGTTCATCGTTCTTTAGTTTTAGCAGGTCGCTTTCGTAAATGAGCCCATGAGGTTCAATAAGATTTACCTGACTAAATAAAGGTTGAATGAATTGTTAATTTGTTTTCAGTGTAGTACCTTTTTTGACCACCAGATGGCAGTAGAAGACCATTTGAACTGAAGGATGGATAGTGAGGGAGCGAGCTGCGTGTCTCTTTAAGAAAAATGGGAGGGAGGCCCCTTGACGTGACATGGGCTGTCTCTCTTTGGTTCTCAAAATGGCTGACGCTCGGTTTAGTTTGAGCTCTTTAGCATAGCATTTTTCACACAAAGCTTTTAATAAAAAATTAGTAAACAAGTTCTCAGCTTCTGTTTGCAGAAAAATAACTTTTTACATGAAGACACAGGTTTCAACTGTGAAATTTGGAGTTTCGACAAGAAGGATTTTTTTCCCCTGAGGTCGGCCTGTTAGCTTAGCTCGTAGCTTAGCTTCTCAGCTTAGCTGCTTTTAACAATCTAAAAACGCTATTTTGGACGGTTAAAATAGATTTTAAAGAGAAAAGATAAAGGGAGGGGTCAATGAAGAGCACTTTTGTCATCCAGTGTCTTCAGTAGAAAGAGAGAGACACGAAGAAACAATAAAGCCGATAAATTAAAATGAGGTTGATAATTTTCCTTTATCATGCGATTAATTGATTTATTGTTTGTCGCGACAGGCCTAGTGTCAACAAACTAACATGAGGGTTGGTGCATTCTTATTGTGTTTGGTATTACTGTCAATCTTCCTTAACAAACACTGACTACTGATGAAGACTCCTTGAAGAAGTGTCCCATGTCACAGAAGACATTTTTTAAACCCTGCAAGGTCGTCACATGAGAGAGGAAATGCTGCGGAAATAAAATTCAGCATTACGATATAAAGTTTATTCCTTCAAAACATCCATAGAAGCTCCAAAGTTGACATTATCATTCGTCCTGTCTATGTTTTGGGTAAAACTACCGTAGTCTTTTCTTGAGCAAAAATGGGATAAAAACCATTGCTAAATGTGATGCATAAGAAAAGCGGAGGCCAAAAATGGCTCCATGTGCACAAGTGTGCAGCTTATCACTTTTTAAAGTTATATCACTGTAAAACAGAAGCACGTTAAAGTCATAACTCCATTTAGGAACAACGAAAAACTCACTTTAGAGTAAAACGAGATCTTGTTTTTCAATCTTTTCCAGAGAATTCCCCCTACTTTGTTGCTAAGTGTATTTTTTTTCTTCAACTTGCAGCAAACAGCATGACAAACTTGGGGATCAACAAGCTGCTGCATGCTGCCAGTGACAAACACCGGGCCCAACGTGCAGTAACACATCACATCTGACAGAAAAACATTCAAAAGATAAAGTACAAACACGCGTTATCTATACCATCTGGTGCCAGTTACAAAATTCCTGTGAAAACACCGTTTCGTATCGATGCCTGTGACAAAAACTTGAAGCTCAACAAGAATTAAACCGCCACACAGATGAGGTCACTTTACAAAAAACAAGCCCTCTTTTCTTGAGAGAAAAACAAGAATATACAGATCAAGCTACGATTAAAACTGTTGTTCTCTTTGTGATTTCTGAGTGTTATCCTAAATCTCTAGTGGCCTTTCAGCAGAAGAGACCGGCAACAACAATCGACCCGCTGACGTTAAGAGCAGAAAATGTCAGTAAATCTCAACAAGTTAGGTGAGGCTTAAATAGAGCAGGTGGTGTTTTATGTTGATTTACTGTATTGAGGAGGAGCAGAAGTGGCAGCCGCTGCGCTAGAAGCTGCAAAACATGAATAACTCAAATTCTGTGTGTGAGCTGAGGGACTTAAATGGATTGCTGCCATTTTAAAACAACTTCATTACCAAACATTTCATTGTGGTTCATGCAAACGCTACTTTATAAACTTTTATTTTGTCGCCAGCTTCCCGTTATCGTATTTTTTGGACTATAAGTTGCAGTTTTTTTGCATAATTTGCATGCCCTGCAACTTATACACCGAAGTGACTTATTTATGGATTTTTCCCCATATTTATGAACCAATTTTTGGCTGAGATATGACCATTGTTGTTCATTCTGACATTGAAAAGATTGAACACTACCATTTTCAGCCGCTAGATGGCAGTCGAGCAGTATGGCATGCCGTTGTGCAATGTAATAGGTAAAAGTGGCTAGTAATGACACAATCGGCTTGCCATAGTCTGCCACCTTCATCCAGCTCGCCTGGAGCAACCGTCAAATCAGCTTCATTTTGCCGCGCTGCCCTGGTGAAATTCAGCTGATTTGACCATTGAAGTGCAATTATTAAGTAAAAGTTCAACTGAGACACACCTTTGCTATAAAGTCGAGCAAACATATAACTGTTGTAGGTGCTTATCTTGTTAAACTTCAAAGAAATGTGCATCGTTCCGCCTTCCTATTTCCTCCCTCTGTGTGCTCCCAGAGCACTGAGGCAGAGAATACTTTTGAAATGCAGCAGATTTGACCATTAAAGTCCTTTTATTAAGTAAAAGTTCAACTGAGACACACCTTTACTATAATTTATATAACTTTATTATAATTGCGTGGGCTGTCTCCTCTATCGATAAAATTTTTCCACGAAGCGCTCCGGACCAGGAGAACCGGCGTGCCCCCTCGACACGCATGCGGTTGGCTACATTATGGACTCGTGGGGAGAGTGGAAGTTAATGTGCCTGACCGTTCTTTCAGTCGAGGACGTGGAAGATCTGTGGATAATTGGAATTATGGTAGCAGCTACTCTGCTTTTTGGCTTAGGCGGAGGTTTCTGCTACTGGAAGCTGAGGAAGACTACCGCGGCGATCAACGCGCTGGCGAAACTTCCTGCTCAACAAGATTCTTTGATCCGGGCTGTGACCTCAATGAACCAGCTGTTGTTCGAACTGAATCGCACGATGGGAACAGTGGTGGACAGCCGCGGACCTGCAGTGCGTTTTGGGACTCGTTTACAGCCGACCGGGCTACATCAGGGGGCAGACGGGGACCTGTAGCTCGGATTGAATGAAACCTCACATGATTCGGCGATTTGGACCCAGACGGCACCTGGACTTCAAGGCTGCAGTCAGAGTACACTGTAGCCTGCCCTGAAAAATAAATAAAGCAACTAATCTAATCGGGACTCAAGCAACCTTGAAAAAAGGCTGACTGCAAAACTTCTCCTGGAGTCTGAAGCTGTTGGAAAACTGTCGCTCCCCCTCCCCCCAGAGGTCTCTGTGTGCATTCAGATGGAGCCGAGCTGAGCCCATCTGCAGACTGTGCTTATCTGAAATGATTACTCACAGACTATCTCCCTGCTATGCCACCAAAATGCAACATGTCTTTTGTCTTTATCCATGCTGAGCTGGTAGAGTTTTTTGACTTTATCATAGAATGTCCTAAGACAAAATGTGATAGATTCTTTTTTGAATACTAATGATTATCCGACTGTATATTCCTTTTTTTCCATATCTGATTGTTGGCGGCGCAATTTAATTATTGCTACGGCTTTCCGTGCGTACGTCCCTCTTACCCCGGAATTACACCACATGCGTTACGGCTCCGCCCCGCTCCTGTCCGACCTCCGCAGCAAATACGCACCCATTATAATCAATGACAGAATTTACACTGGCTCCGCACGGCGGCGGCGAGCTGCGGAGAGCGGACGGCAGTCCGTCAAAATTAGAAAATTTTCTATTTCTGCCGGATGACGGAGCTGTGCCGGAGTCAACTTTTGAAGATTACGTCGCACCAACAGGAAAAGGAACGAGCACAACTTCCGTATTTACAAAATAAAATCACCACGGGCGGACTAATCCTAGCTCTATACGGATTTATTTGTACAAAAATGCTGTCAAACTATCAATTATGACTATTCTATGACTAAACTATTATATTTATGACTATGACTACACCTAATAACGCAATACAAAAATAAATAAATAAAAAAGTATTTTATTCTGAAATGTAAACATCACTTCCTGTTGCTCAAACCATGTAGCTCATTTACGAGAGAAGATCAAGGCAGCAGTCTCTCTACAGTTGTTCTCCTTCTTTCCACCGAATGAATTGTTTTGTTCTGACTTACTTATTTATCACTTGATTTATCGCGCGATCTCGCACGTGTCTTGGAGCGGCGCATCCAGGCGGACCTGAGCGGAGCGGAGGCAGTGGGAATTGGACTCGTTCAGCTGCGACCTGCGGACCGGAGCGGGGCGGAGCCGCGTGTGGTGTAATTCCGGGGTTAGGATGGTGCGCGCGCCAATTGCAATGTTTTGTACCTCGGTGCAAATATGCCAATAAAGATATATTCTATTCTATTCTATTTTGAGCAAACAAATAATTGTTTTTAAGTGTTAATCTTGTTAAATTCTTGTTCTCCCGTGCACGCTCCCGCGGTCATCATTTGGCAGCCAATCGATTTTTGGCCCAATTTCCAGGTTGTCAGCGGTGACGCATAATAGATGTGACTTATCCACAGTATTCTTGGGGGTGTCACTGTAGAAGCGAATGTGCATTGTACTTCCTGTCCGACACCGGAAGTGCCTGTATTCCATAGGTGGAGTATGGATCGCGGGTGTTTTTGAAAGTTATTTTCATTCATTTTATCGGAGCAAACACAGCTTTTGTTTAAACGGAACGTTTACTGAAATGTCCTACCGGGGTTCAGGTACCTGCTGTGCTGTTCGCGGCTGCACCAACAACCGGACCAAGCTAAATCTTTGGCTAAAACAACAGTGTTTTCAACACGGACCCAAAACAAAGAAAGAGTGTTCCTGCATCCTTCTCTATGGCTGTGTCTGCGCGATCAGGTAACATCTGTAATTTCTTTTTATTCAGGGAGGGTTTATTAATGAGAGTTTTGGATGATTTACTGTCTTAAAATGATATATGTCAGACGCGACAGGTACTTTTAGCCGAGATAGCTGCTAATAAACCTTAGCCGAGAGGCCGGAGCAAACGCGTTCGCTATTTATGTAGTTTTAAATTATGTCAGCGCGATCAGGTCACATCTGTTATTTCTTTTTATTCGGGGAGGGATATTAATGAGAGTTTTGGAAGATTTACTGTCTTAAAACGATAGATCTCAGACGCGACCGGTATCTTTAGCCGAGATAGCTGCTAATAAACCTTAGCCGAGAGGCCGGAGCAAACGCGTTATTTTTAAATTATGTCTGCGCGATCAGGTAACATCTGTAATTTCTTTTTATTTGTCCCTCCTCTTTTAACAAAACGAGTGGTGTTCCCACATTTTTAATGAACTAAAACAACAAAGTTTGGACTGTCTTCAACTGTATTACTCGCATGTAAACAAACGGTGTTTCCGGTCAACCGGAAGTCGTGTGCACATTTCGCGCAAAGCATCATGGGGCGTAGGAATACTGTGGATACGGTGAAGCAACATATTTATGTTTTTTCCCCCCCTCCACTTTATTAGATGTATTTGGACTGATGTGACTTATACGGTGGAAAATACGGTACATGGTTATTCTGCAGAAATATTTTGATATAAAGTACAGGTTGCATTTGAAGTGCTACAATTACGGTAGCTGCCATTTTTGCAAGTAACCATAAAGGAGGGAGATAAAATGTATAGTTACATTTGTCACTTCATAAATGTTGAAGATTCTGATTAGATATTTAAACATCAAAAATCCACGTTTTCAACGTTAATCTGTGCTGCCACTTTGGGAGAGCCAGTGGTGTCTTTGAGGTACAGTTTGTCCTGTAGAATTACCGTAGCTTCCGGTAGTAAAAAATGTGTTGCAGTAAACCAGGGTGTTTTCACAACTTATTTACAGTTTCTTTGCTGAACCCTGAAGAATAAATGACTGTAAATAACAGTTGTACAGTAGTCTCGTTTGTCTCTGTGTCCCTGTGCTGGACTTGCAACCTGTCCAGAGTGTCCCCCTCCTTGCACAGTGAGTGCTGGAGATCAGCTCTCTATAACCAGGAAAGAAGTATAGGTAAAGAAGATGAATGGGCAAGAGATGAAGTTATCACAGCACGATTGCCCTTATTAACAACTGCAAAATGTTTGATTTGTGTATAAATATCCAGCTAGAAACACAATGCCAGTGCTTAATTTGAGACGGATCCTGCTGGAATAGGATCCAGGAATGCTCTTATTTTGACAGGGTGCGTTCTGGTAACTGTTTGCTTGGATTCTGTAGTAAGTCTCAGGCTTACGGTACATGTACTAATAATAAAGTTATGAACAAATATGACTGCCTTGAACAAATAAAACTTATACTGGATATGTAAACCGAAAATAATTAAATAAACACTAATTTTAAACACAACAGCCACTGATGGCTTCTTAATATAATTCATTCATTCAACCTTTCTTTAGACAGACTTCTTAATATCACATACGAGCTGCCTCTTCAAGTAGCATTTCTGCCTCTACCCTTAAAAAAAAATCTCCATCCCTAATAGAGTGGTGGGAGTGAGTGCCGAACGAGCTAAACAGGCAGTTGAACGCAGGCAGGAGTCCACAGGCAGCCAACATGAAAATATGGAGGAGGCGCCTGGAGGTTTCACATGTGGAGTAGGACAGTGGATTCAACAGACAAGAATCGACTCGTGGGGGTAGGATGCTTGACAGAAGCAGTGTTTACAAATGTACCAGAAGGTAAACGTAGATGTTCAACAATCAGTTAAAATATGCCAAAATGCAGGAAATCACATCTACTTTATTCAAAAATTTCTAGGGGAGGACTCCCAGACCCCATCCCCTCCCACAGCCAACCTTCCAATATTTGCATTTCAGCATCGATCACTTTATTAAGCCCTGCACAATGCTAATCGTGTTAGCTTTTCTATGGCATTTTCTATGTTAAAGAGGTACTCGACCGACTGTGAAACGGTAGCTCCGCCCCCAGACCAGATTCAAATACCTCATGAAAATGGGAGTGTCGAGAGACAAGGAGGGGAGGAGGTGGGTGGTTGAGCTGCGTTCATGCCCCCTCTAGCAACAAACTAAAACAAACTAAAACTCTAGCAAACAACTTCCAGCAAGCAACAACAAAGAATAAATATGTAGATGTATTTATCTACTGTATTCCCACCCGATCTATCCAAAACAAAAGGCTTTAGGAAAAAAAAATGAAAATAATACTACAGTACAAGGTATGCCGTGACCGGGGATCGAACCTAGGTCTGTCGGACCCCAAACCCGCTCCTACGCCCCGCTCCTGCACCATTGCCCCATCTTGGCATTCATGCATTACTCGTCCATCGCACAATAAGAAAACAAATACAACCAAATAGTTTCGATGAAGTGGAAAGTATTCATACAATACATATACTGTACATAAGTTACAATATACAAATAACTAGTGCCATTCCGAGAACTATAATATGCTCTGCTGCAGAGCTTTTCCGGAGTGCAATGTACCACTTCCATATAAGGTATGAACTGCAGCGAGGACCTTCCATCTCTGCAGGGGATTGGCTCTGCTTGAACCACTTTTGTGACGTCAGAGTGTACAAGACACGTCAGAGTGAACAGTCCTTGAAAATTAAGGTGCAATTCCTCTGTTCAACCCATAGGGTTACAGTAAACACGTTTTTTGACCAAATATTGCCGATTTACAGGTATTCCCCGATTTACGAGCGAGATCCGT
>JBBPBX010091523.1:0-12500 GCA_038048925.1 Garcialebias charrua
ATTCCCTGAGTGTAAAACAAAGTACACTAATTATATTTCTCATTTTGCAATCGACTCGATGTACACACTCGCCTCTTCAGGGGACGTGAACACTCGTGTGGTTCCCTCATGCGTGATCTTCAGCCGGGCCGGGTGGAGCAGGCCGAACCGAACACCCTGGATGTTGCGAAGTTTGCGGCGACACTCAGTGAAGGCGGCCCGCGCGCGAGCCGTTCTGGCAGTGTAGTCGGGGAACACAAAGATATTTGTACCGTTCACTTTGATCTGCTGCTGCTCCTTCGCTTTCGCCAGGATTTTCACACAGTCCGTGTGGTAGTGTAGCTTAGCCACAATTGGACGGGGCCGCTGGCCTGCTTTCGGTTTGGGTACTGGGATGCGGTGAGCCTGATCCAGCAGCGGGTCTTCCTCGAAGCCGAAGGCCTCCTTTAGCATCCGGGAGACCGCAGCCGTCGTAGCCGATGAAGGGTCATCCTCCGGGACACCGATAATCCGGATATTCTGACGTCGGGACCGGGATTCAAAATCGTCACATTTATCCTCCAGCTGTGCCACCGTCTTCGTGAGGCTCTCGACTTTTTTCTGGAGGCTAACGATGTCATCTGTGCAGGTAGAGACTGACTTCTCCACCTCTGCTACCGTTAGCTTTAGCCCCGTGAAGTTCTCCTGCACTGCAGCTAGCCCCGATGATAGCTCATTTTTGAAGGCGGACAGCTCGGCGTTGATCGACGAGAGACTTTCACCCAGAGCGGCTTGGAATTCTGCTTTAATTATAGCAGTAAAGTCCTCTCGGAGAGCCACCAGCAGCTCCTGTTTGAGGCTGCCGACGTCACAAACTGTAGCGGCAGCTGCTGCATCAGATGAAGGAGGTGACCCAGGATAGCTCGAGGTTCCGCCACGAGGAGCAGGCCACAGGTGAGCTTCGATCGAACTTACTCCTTTAGCTCCTTTAGCAGGCTTTGGTGGCATTTTGGCGATCGAACAGGAGATATGCGTTGAATGTGTAAGTTGTCTGTTGTTTGCGGTCAAAATCGGAAGAAAGTGCCAGGCATTAGTTGGAAAACAGGCCAGTTCCGCAGGAGCGCACCTGAACACAACTTATCCCACCGCCATTCAGCCGGAAGTCCGCAGCCACGTATTTCTTCAAAATACTCACCACAGTTCTGTTTGCTCTCTCAACTTGGCCTGAAGCCTGTGGGTGGTAGCCGACATGAAAGTTGGCCTTGACGCCTAGCGTCTTCCACAGTTCTTTCATCACTTCACCTGTGAAGTGTGTACCTTGGTCTGAGTTCACCCGAAGGGGAAGTCCAAACCTTGAGAATATATGATTCATTAACAACATAGCAGTTGTTTGTGCTGTGTCGTTAGGAGCTGGTAGGCATTCTACCCATTTGGTAAATGCACAGGTTACCGTGAGAAAATATTTATTTCCTCTAGAGCTCTTAGTGAGTGGTCCAACCCAGTCGATCTGGAGGTCAGACCATGGGAATGCAATGCCTCTGCTTTGCAGTGGTGCTCTGTGAAGTGGTCTGGTTGGCTGAAACTGGCCACAGACCACGCACCCTTCAATGTAGTCCTTGACATCCTTTTTCATTCCAGGCCAATAGGCAATTTGTTTTAATGCCGTCAGCGTGGCTTTATCTCCTTTGTGTCCTGCGGACGGGAGATCATGGGCATGAACTAACATCACCCCCCTTTGGTCATGGGGAACCACGAACACAGGTGAGGACGTTGGTCCATGAGCGAAAGTCAGGATGCCCTTGAGTAGTTTAAGCTGTTTGCGCAGCTGATAAAGGACTTTAAGGTCTGGATCGGAATCCAGTTCGTCTTTAGACGGAGTGTTCTTGTCCGGATCAGTCAGATACAGTATCATGGAGTTGATAGCAGGATCCGACTTCTGAAGTTGGATGATGTCAGGGTCAGTCAGTGCGGGTCGTACGGAGACTGCGTTGTCAGCAGGTTTGTCCGCGGCCTGTGCACGTGTGACTGCCATAACTCTGACTGAAGGTTGTGTTGGCAGAGTCTCGATTAACCAGGAGGGGTCGAAGGACCATAGAGGACCTTCGTCGGCTCCTTCTTTGGCTAAGGAGTCTGCAATGTCATTGTAGTGTTTGTCATCGCCAGGGACTCTAGAATGCCCTGGAACCTTCTTCCAGTAGATCTGTAAGTCATGTGATGTCACCAAGTGATCACACGCTATGAAAAGCTCTTTGTGTTTGACCACTTTTCTGTCGCTTGTTAGGAAACCGTTCTGTTTCCACACAGCGAGGTGACAAGCGAAACTCAAACGAGCATAGTTAGAGTCAGTGCAGATGACTAGCGTCTTGATGGAGCGTTCTACTACAATCTGGAGAGCTATTAGGATTCCTGCAATCTCAGCATACTGAGAAGTCTGAGATCCTAATTTGTAGCTGAAAGTTATCTGCTCTTGGCCTTGGAGGAGGACCCCTCCAACACCTGCTCTGCAGATCTTGTCGCGGAGGAATGAAGATCCATCCACGTACAATGTTGTCATATCTTTGCAGATATTGTCATCAAAGAAGTGGTGATTCGGGTCTTCAGTTACTGGGGTTTTTACCTCAACCGGCGGCTGGGTGGCTGGTACATCTTGTGTACACTTCTGGCAGATTGCCAAGTCCGTCCCCAGATGAGACTTCTTGTTCTGACCATAACGGATGTCTAGGTTAAAACTTTGAAGTGCCATGAGCCACGTTGCAACACGTGAGTTTGTCACCACACCATCTCTGATGCGTTCACTGTTAAGGAAGGTCACTGGCTGGTGTTGTGTTTCCACAATGATTTTCTGCCCACCAATGTAGCTGGAGAAATGTTTAACTGCCCACACTGTGGTCAGTAAAGCTTTCTCACAGTCTGAGAATCTCAATTCGGGGCCTGCCATCGTTTTGCTGGCGTAGGCTACTACACGTTTGTCTCTGTCGTGTATCTGGTATAGACCTGCACTTATGCAATGAGCTGAGAAGCCCACTTCCAAGTAAAACTCTTTGTTGTAGTCCGGGTAGACTAAACAAGGGGCTGACTTGATCCTGTTTATAAGAGCGTCCATAGCCTGCTGCTGTTTGTCAGTCCAGACAAATGGAACGTCTTTCTTAAGGAGTTCAGTCAGTGGCTTTGCAAGGTCTGCATAGTTCTCTATGAACTGGTTCGAGTAGTTACACACGCCAAGAAAACTTTGTAGTTCTTTGAGACTGGTGGGGACTTTGAGATTGTCAAGGCCTTGGGTGCGAGTCAGCTGTGGTTGTACTCCGTCTGGACCTACAAGTAGGCCAACGTAGTCCACCTTGGTTCTGCACCACTGGCACTTCGACAGTGATATTTTAGCACCAGCAGTTGTTAGCTGATTCAGAACGTGGTCGATCTCAGCCAAATGTGAGTCCAGTGTTGGCTGCCTCAAAAGGACATCGTCCACGTAGATCAGTGTTCCACGCTCGTGGGCGTCTGGACATGCTTTGTTCAAGAAGATGTTGAACTCTGCAGGTGAGTTAGCGTAGCCAAAGGGACACCTGTTAAAGGTGTATTGACGGCCACCAAAAGTGAAAGCTAGTTTGTACTGGTCCTCGGCGCGCACAGGGATGGTCCAAAAACCAGAGGCGACGTCGAGGGTCGAGAAGTACTTACCATTTGGTTTTAACACCGGCCATAAAGGCGCAGAGTAAGTGCTGTTACAGTATCGGATGATACCTTTTCCTAACAGGTCAGCAATGATTTCCCTGATAGGTTGATGTGCTGCCAGAGGAATCTTGTATTGTCTGACAAATGCAGGTGGAGCATCAGGCGGGGTTGGAATGCTCACTGTGTGGAGCGTGGTCAACCCACAATCCATCGAGTCAGTTGAGAATGATTTTTCATATTTTAGCAGAACTTTGCGAAGTTTGTCCCTGTCTTCATCAGTTTCCAAGGCGTCGGCCTGAGCGACCACCTGGTCTATCTGTGAAGCAAATGAGAGCGGTTCTTGTTCTCTGGGGAGCTCCAGTGAGTCCCCTTCAGTGTCATAAAACCTGTCAACAGGTAGTGCACTGTAAGTTTGAGGGCCTAGACTTTCTCCTTGGTTGAAACCGAACCTGTGGACAATGTCCCGGTCGGACTCAGTGGGGGAGAAAAGAGCTATGGCCTGTGTTGGTTTTGTGAACAAGACTCGCCCCGAATGATGACTTGGGATCAAGTTTTCTGGGAGTCCTCCCAGAAATGGAATGCTTAGTTCAAAATCATGAAAATCAGTAGAGATCAACCATCCTAGCTGTGAGCGCTTTGGGATCAGTACCTCTTCTGTGCTCGTGTTACACACAGCGACAGTCGTGGTTCTGCCGTCGAGGGTCACTTGGCATGTGGCCTCCATGGACAGTCCTAAGTTGAAAAACATAGGAGATGGTTGAAAGCATGCCTGTTTTGTTCTAATAGCCTGTCCTTTCATGATGTGAATCATCACCGGCTTGTTCATAACCTGAGGTGGCACCACAGTGTTATGGCTGTTAGCAACCTGGCAGACCTCTGGAATGGTCTGTCCAGCCTTAAGGTTCTCTGTGGTTAACACAGGAGAGTCCTTCGTGGCTGTATCTAGTGACCACAGTGCATTGTTGTTGACGTCCACTCGGACACCTAATCTTACCAAAATGTCGGAGCCTATGTAGGTTGCATGTGGTAAGTTCGGGACCACGAGGAACGGGTGATCCAGTTCTCGTTGGTTCCAGATTAGTTTAAGGTCAATGATCCCTTTAGCAGTCATTACCTGTTTATCGTTGGGGTCTAACGGGAAGCGGAAAGCCTTTTTGTTCATTCCGAGACCCAACTGTTTCTTAACCAAGGTTCCAAAGAAAGCTTGGCTGATCGCTGATTTCTCCGTCCAAGGGGACAGAACAGCATCATCGGTGTGGGATCCTTGAATCTCAACACCTTTGACTACCTGTGGTAGGTAGTGTTCGGTGAGTGCCAACTGTTTCAGCTCGCAGAGGGGGCTCTCTTGTTGGACCTCTACTGCCTCACCTGTAGTTGGAGGTTCACCCACAGGGATTGTGCTCTCGTCTGAGCATTCCCTTTTGCCTTCCGCGGTACCTGCCGTTAGACGGTCAGTGTTACTCTGTGTAGGCATATCGATCGGCAGTGGTTGACTCACTCTGGTCCACATTGTCTGATCGCCATAATCTATAACCGCGTCGAAGCGGTTTATAAAGTCTTGGCCAACCAAAAATGGGCATGAGTCAACGGTGGACACGTATACCGGGTGGTATAGTGTCGTCTCACCAATCTGCATGTGAACCATTGCTATAGCTGTTAGGGTTGTACTCGTCTCCGAGAGACCCTGCAAAACTATAGCACATTCTCTGAGGGGTATTTCCCTGTCAACACCGCTAGCGGCCAGCCGCAGCTCTTCTAACAGTGTGGGTGACATAACGGATATGTCTGCCCCACCATCCAAGAGGGCCTCTTTTCTGAGGATCCCTTCCAACGTGATGGACAGGTAAGCCTTCTTAGCGGGCCCCTTTCTGATAATGTCACACAGGAACTCACCAGGTTGTCTCCGACGTTTATCACGCCTACCCCTGACTGTGTGACCTTCATTTATCAGTACTGTTAGTGCAGACACACATGGGTCTGACTGTTCAGTTCGTGGCGAGCCACTTTCAACGGTGAGTGAGCTTTCCCCCCCTTTTTCTGACGAGGGGTGCTCAGGCTCCGTAACAATGAAGTCATGGTTACAGTCAACGTTCTGTTGACTGTCACATTCTGGACTGTCAACGATTCGACTGTCATTACCCTGATTGTCAGCATCCTGGCCACCAATGTCTTGGTGACTGCCAGCAACTGTGGCATTGTTGTTGTTAGAATGTTCAGCACATCACACAGGAGGTGCGGAGGTGTTATGAGCTGCTGCTGAGGAAAACTTTAAACCTGTGCGTGAGTATGACTATAAATCATTGGTAAGTCCATATTTATTTAAACACATTTGTATAATTAATGTAAGGTCATAAAAAAAGGGATACTAAAATTTAATAACGATTTATTTTTTCGCTGAACAAAGCTGGACGGGGAAACTTTGAAGAGCCTAGAATTGTTTGTTGACGATTATTTTGAAAAGCTAGTCATGAGCAAATCCAGTACATCCGGCGCTGCTAGCGAGTCAGCTAATGCCCCGTTAGCTAAACGACACCGAGAGGGTAGCTCAGATAGCTCGACAGAAACGTCCGCGGACAATTCAGGCTTCACGGCTATATTGGAATCAATAGACAAGAAGTTGTCTAGCTTAGACGCCCGGCTGGCTTTGGTAGAGGTGTTACACAAAGAATTCCAGAGTTTGAGAGAATCGCTCGAGTTCAGTCAACAACAGGTAGCATCTCTAGCTAAAGAAAATACGGAGTTGAAGGGGACCGTGAGACAAATAACAGACCAGATTACGCAGCTTTCTGGGGATAATAAGAAAATGAAAGAGTCATTGTTAGATATCCAAGCTAGAAGCATGCGGGAAAATCTAGTTTTTTCTGGAATTCCGGAGAAAACGGAGGAGGATCCGGAGGCCTCGGTCCGGGCCTTTATTCAGAACCAGCTAAAGTTGCCGAGTGACACTGTCAAATCGATCACTTTTCATCGAGTTCACCGCCTGGGAGGTAAAAAACCTGAGAATACTACTAGGCCACGGCCAATAATAGCTAAATTTGAACATTTCAAGCAAAAAGAACAGGTTAAAAGCCGAGGTAGGGAACTTCGTAACACACATTTCAGTATGAACGATCAATTTCCTGTAGAAATTCTGAATAGACGGCGCATTTTATTCCCAATAAGAAAGAAAAATATTAGCGAAGGAAGAAGAGCTAACATCTCGGTGGATAAACTCTACATAAACGGTCAGCTGTTTAGAGATCCAGAGGCTACTCCTTGGCTGTATTAGCCATATAATCAAGGTAAGAATTATTTCGGTTGCTAATATTAATTGATATTATTAAATATAGTATTTATTAATATTACTTACCAGCTATATTTATTTTCTTCAGCACAGCTCGGTTGGTGGGGTCACACAGATCGTGGTGGTACACAAGGTGTGATGGCACTTGATGTGGTAGGAGGGTTCTTTTATTTTTTCTTATCTGAGTTATGTTTTCATGTATATCATCTCTCTTTGTTTTCCTGTCTATATTTTTCTAAATTAACAATTGTCAGAGCACAAGCACAGGGGTTCACATTCATCTTTATATATCCATACATTTACTTCATAAATGAAAACTTCCCTGATTCAATATATAATTAACCTTTAAGGAATATGTTTTTGTCTGGATATATTACTATCTTTTGTATTTGTGACAATGGGTGTGGTTTAGCTATATTATCATTAGCACAGGTATGGGTACCTTAGGGTTTGTCACATGGAACATTAATGGAGCCGGTAGCCAACGTAAAAAATATAGAATTTTTAACCAGATTAAAAGATTAAAGGCAGATGTTGTATTACTCCAAGAAATTCATAAATTGGCATCAACTGTGGAGGAGCTTAAATCTTCAGAGTTTCCTAATGTATTCTCAGCATGTTATAATTCAAGACAAAGAGGGGTGGCAATTTTAATAAATAAAAATGTTAACTTCACAGTATTAGATCAGGTTATAGACCCGCACGGTAGATATATAATATTAAAGTTATCAATATTTAGACAAAATTATTGCATTGTTAGCATATATGGACCGAATGGAGACGACGCAGCTTTTTTTCATGATTTTTTTTCCACCCTATCAAATCACATGGACTCCTCACTGGTGATGGGAGGTGATCTCAACTTTGGTTTAGATGACAAATTAGACAGACTGAATGCAGCGGGAACTCAACGCAGTTGGCAATCTATAAATATAGTTAAACAGTATATGAATGATTATGGGCTCTGCGATGCATGGCGTTGTTTTCACCCTGATAGCAAAGAATATTCTTTCTTTTCACATGTGCATCACTCATATTCTCGTCTAGATTATTTCATAGTAAGCAATTCATTGATGGCAAACATTTCAGACACTAAGATACACCCTATTGCTGTCAGCGATCATGCACCAGTTACTGTAAATTTAGATTTAAAAAAAACAACAACAAAAAATATAAATTGGAGATTAAATACATCACTGCTACAAGAAGAAGAATTTATACAATATTTTAAAAAAGAATGGGCATCGTATCTAGAGTTTAATGACTTGCCAGGAACTTCAGCATGTACACTTTGGGAGGCTGGGAAAACAGTCATGAGAGGTAAAATAATATCCTATTCATCAAATAAAAAGAAAAAAGAAAATAAACGTATTGATGAATTAGAGAAATCCATTAAATTGTTAGAAGGTCTACAAGGTGAGGAAACACAGCAAAAGCTACGCAGATTAAAATTAGAACTAAATGAATATATTGATAAGAAAAATAAATTCTTGATACAAAGACTTAGATTAGATCATTTTGAATACGGTAATAAATCAGGGAACTTTTTAGCTAATCAACTCAAATTAAACAAAGAAAAAACATCTATATATGGTATTAAAGATGAAAATGGAAATATATTTTATGATGAGGGAAAAATAAACGATGTTTTTAAAGATTTCTATAAAACTCTATACACTCCACAAATAAATCCATCTAACGAGGATATTAATGAATTCTTGGAGAAAGTAACACTTCCAAAACTAGATATTAGTCAGTCATCAAAACTAGACTCACCATTAACATCCGATGAGCTCCATGAAGCAATTAAAAGCATGCCTAATAAGAAATCTCCAGGTCCTGATGGATATCCAGTGGAATTCTATAGAGTATTCTGGGATATACTGGAACCGATATTCTATAGAGTGCTACTTGAGTCAGAAGGAAATGGCAGGCTACCAACACATATGAATTCAGCTAACATTAGTCTCTTATTAAAATCAGGCAAAGACCCAGTATTACCTACCAGTTATCGTCCAATTTCTCTTATTAATGTAGATGTTAAAATAATTTGTAAAGTCTTATCAAAAAGACTAGAGAAGATAACTCCTGTTATTATACATCCAGACCAAACCGGATTCATAAAGGGAAGACACTCGAACACAAACACTCGCAGATTATATAATGTAATAGAGTATTCGTATTTTAAAAATATTGAAACAGCTATTTTTTCTTTAGATGCTGAAAAAGCTTTCGATAGAGTAAATTGGAATTTTTTATTTGCTACCTTAAATAAATTTGGTTTTGGGAATTACTTCATTAACTGGTTAAAAATATTATATAGTTCACCAACAGCGTGCGTCAGGACAAATAATCAATTATCTTCAAGCTTCTGTTTACAGAGGGGCACCAGGCAAGGTTGCCCACTTTCACCAGCATTATTTGCTATTTTTATTGAACCTTTAGCAGCAGCAATAAGGCAAAGTGCTGATATTAAAGGAATAAAGGGTAGAAACATAGAACATAAAATTAGTCTTTATGCTGATGATGTTTTGCTTTTTCTTGAGAACTCAGGAAACTCAATATCTAATGTTATCAAGTTAATCAACTCATTTTCAAAAGTTTCTGATTATTCTATAAACTGGACAAAATCTACAGTGCTTCCGATAAATTGTGTGTTTAATAATTCTCTTAATGAAAGACTACAATCAGGTAATATTAAATATTTAGGTGTTAATATCTCTCCTAAATTGGAGGATTTAATAAAATTAAATCATATCCCACTATTAAAGAAAATTGAAGACGATCTTACTAGATGGAGATCTCTACCCATATCACTTATGGGAAGAGTTGCCTCAGTAAAAATGATGGTGCTGCCAAGAATAAATTATTTATTCTCAATGATTCCAAATAAACCTTCAAATGAATGGTTTAAGTCCCTGGACTCTTCGATATCTAAATTCCTTTGGAACAATAAAACTCCGCGTATTAGTTTAAAAACATTACAAAAATCTAAAGATACCGGAGGATTAGAACTTCCAAACTTTTATTACTACTATTTAGCAAACAGGTTACAATATATATCAAAGTGGTTAAAACCAAATGCACTAGATGAAACTTGGATAGATATAGAACAAACTTTATGTAATAATATTAGGATTTCAGATCTACCATTTATCAGTACAGATTTAAAAAGACATGTCTGCTTTAAGAACATCAATATTAGATCATCTCTGACAGCATGGTGGGAGTATCTGAAAATGACAAAGTCTTCACTACTCCCATGTAGACATACACCTCTCTGGAACAATCCTGACATTCAACAAGAAAATAATATGTTAAATTTCCCAGGTTGGAGAATGAAAGGTATTGAATGTCTAGAACACATATTTGAGGGTATAGACTTTATTCCATTTAATAAATTAATAATACAATATGACATTGATAACAAATATTTCCTACAATACCAACAAATTAAGTCAATTGTAAAAAAGAAATTTAAGCTTAATAAAACATTGTTGGAAACACCAACATGTGTGTTAGAGTTTATTAATTTTCAACCACCCAAATTATTATCTAAAATATACAAAAAATTGTCTAGAATCGATGACTCGATAGCACTACCTGTTGAAAAATGGGAGTCAGATTTATCAATCAACTTTGAACAAAAAATTTGGTCTCAAGTATGTTCAAATACTTTTAAATTGACTAGAATCTCCAATTTACAATTAATACAATATAAGGTTCTCTATAGAGTACATTATACAGGGGAGCGAATGTTTAAGATGGGCTTTATACCATCTAACAAGTGCTCACAGTGCATAAGTAATACACCTGATGATTATATTCACGCGCTCTGGTTCTGTCCACCCGTTCAGAGGTTCTGGGTACAGGTATGTGAAGACTTGTCTAAATGTTTGAAAATTAATATCCCACTCTCTCCATCTGTTTGCTTATTGGGTATCTTTGAAGATGTTATACTAGAAAAAAATACATCCTATATGCTTTTCACTGCCTTATGCATCGCAAAGAAAACCATACTCGTAAATTGGAAAAATAAAAATAATCTTAGCGTTAATCAGTATAAAAATCTTCTGTTAGATCATATTAGTCTTGAAACAGCATCTGCCGACACATTGGATCAACCTATTTGGCATTCTTTGATCGGCTCCGTTACGTAGTGAGGGTGGGGGGTCTGGGATGTGGCCTTGTGGGGCATTGGGACTGGAGGGGGGGGAGGTTGGGGTTTGGGGCGCCGGGGGGTTAGGGCTGCTTGGGCGGGGAGGACCTCGTCTTCGACCTGGGGAGGACCGGGGGGGGTTCTGGGGGACATCTACTGGGGGCGGCATGCGGGCCCTCGGGTGGTCGGTGGCGGCGGTCATGGGTCGCCGGTCGGTGACCCGGCTGTGCTGGGGTGGTTTCGGGGTGGGTGCCGGGGGCTTGGGACTCTGGGGGCGCGTCGTCCCCGGGCTTGGGCCTGGTGGGGGTCGGGGGTCTTGGGCTCTAGCCGGCGGGTCGCCGGGCTATGGGCTGGCTGGCGCTCTGGTGCCCAGCTCTGGCCGGGGGCTCTCGGCTCGCTGGTGGGTTGGGGTTCATATGCTGGGGGGTGGGTGTCTGGGGGCGTGACTGGTGGCCAATGGGAGGGAGCGGGCAAACCCAGCCTGGGTGTCTAATGTGTTATGTGTTTTGAAAGTTGTTAATATGAAGGGTGGGTATAGTATTTCTTCTGGGGTGGGGATTAAGTGGATGTCCTGGATGATGGTCTTGGACTATACTTGGCCGGTGTGCGGGCCCCGGTTGGGGCCTGTTCTTGATGCTTCCTGGCTCTGTCGACGGTTGGGCGGGCGCTCTTGGCCGTGTCGTCCATGTGGGATTTTGTGTCCTCTTGGACGGCGGGCTGACTGCGGTTCGCAGGGGTCGTGGCGGCCCTGGCGGGTGTGGGCTGTTGGTTCTGCTGTTGGCGGCCCTCGGGGCCGTGTCCCTCTCTGGTCTTGGCTCAATGTCCTGGCGGTCGGAGAGGTGTTTCCTTTACCTCGCTCCTTGGGTGGACCTTGGCGAGCTGGGGGGTAAGCAGGGTCAGCGGGGGAGCTGACTCGCTGTGGGAGCACTGTTCCTGCAGTTATTTTTCTCCCCATCCCTCAACACGCACCTCCGCCCTCTTCATCTTAAATTAATACATGTAGGGAATTTGGGTCTCGGGTGTGCTGCAATGGTTTTACATCTCTGTTGTTAAGAGCACCTGGGACTCAATTTTATATACACTTTAGACATTCATTCATAAACATCTTCATAAAAGTCACATATAGGGAATGGAGTGAGCACTATGGCTATGGGTGGCGGGATGACATCAATCTCGCCCCCATGCCTATGCTCACTCAACATTATGCATCTAGACAATTAGGGCCTGGGTTAGAGTTGGAGTGGAGGGGAAACTGGTATAATGCCAGCCTTTGCTCCTTCTCTTTCCTTTTTAAATACACTTTACAACAACACTCACCAACAGTACATTTGGGGACGGGGGTGTGTGTGTCGGGGTCTTGATTTGTTAATTTCAATTTTATTTATTATGTATTTATTTATATATTATTTATTTATTTTTCTCTTACCCCCC
>JBBPBX010091524.1:0-13920 GCA_038048925.1 Garcialebias charrua
ATCCGCTTTTGACACCATCCAGTCAGATTTGTTCCAGTCTCAAACTTGTACTAAATGCTGATAAAACAAAAGGGATGTTTTTTTCAAGTAGGAAGTCGGTCCCAGCAGATCTTCCTCTGATTTTATCCTCAAATGGTGTCCCAATTGAGTTTGTTGATTCCTATAAATATTTGGGTATCCTGGTTGATTCAAAGCTCTCTTTTAATCTCCACGTGGAAAACCTAGTAAAGAAACTGAAAGTTAAGCTGGGTTTCTTTTTCAGAAATAAATCATGTCTAACACTGAATGTTAGGAAACGCCTTGTATCTGTGACTTTCCTCCCCTCCATTGATTACGGTGACATTCTCTACATGAATGCTCCTGTTGTGTTCAGAAAACACAGTGTTTAGTGTGTTTGTTGGGCCTGTAATGTTGTGCACTCACTGTTTGTTACGACATGTTACTGTGCCTTTAAGAGATACGGCATGGGGTAAATGTGAGGGTGAGGGGAGTTTTGGTTCAGTAAAGTTTGGTGCAACGAAGCGACACGGTGTGGTTATTGAGTTTCCGCGGACGCTACAGCTCCTACAAGCACCCTGCAGATGTTGGATGTTGTCTACCATGGTGCTCTAAGATTCATAACTGGCTGTGATTATCGTACCCACCACTGCACCCTGTATTCACTGGTTAACTGGACATCATTATCCTCATGCAGACTCTTCCACTGGTACATTTTCATCTTTAAATCACTTCTCGGTCTGCTGCCCTCATACATCTCCTCCTACATGTCTTTGCGTGAGTGCAGCTACAGCGTGCGCTCTCAGGACATGATCACCTGCAGTGTTCCGTCAGTGAGGACTGAACTTGGAAAAAGGGCTTTCTCCTACTCTGCTCCTGCTTCCTGGAATATCTTACAAAAAGATTTGAAGCTCTCGGCCCTGACCTCTCTAAATGGTTTTAAGAATCTTTTGGAATCCTGGCAAAAACCATTGCAGATATGTTCTTGTTTTTGATTTTGTACATCTACCTTGTGGTGTTTTGCTAGTTTTGATACTTTGCATTTCACTTTCTATTTCTCTCCTATGTTTTTTTTTCTGTTGTTTGTTGTTTAAGGAAATTCTACCATTGCTGTTCATCATTCTTTAGTTTGTAGCAGGTCGCTTTTGTAAATGAGCCCTCGAGGCTCAATGAGATTTACCTGACTAAATAAAGGTTGAATGAATTTCATTGTACAGGGAAACAGGATAACATGTGCCTTTTATGTGCATATAACAATAAAGTTTTGAATTTTGAGTCTAAATTTCTGGTAACATTGATTTTTTTTTATTTTTTTATTTTGGGGTGGGGGAGGATTCTTCAAACTATAGTTACATTGAAGTTCCTTTGGAGACCAACTTTTTGCTGAGTAGAGTGTCTTTATATTTTTATTTGATTTTGATTTTTCAAAGATAAGAACATACATATATACAGACACACAAACAGAACCCAGATGCACAAGCCAAAGTATGAAACATTACAATCAGCACATGGCGTACACACACACACTACACGTATACATGAACATATACATAAACACATTAAAGGGCGGCTAGTGGGAGAGATGGTGGAAAAGTTTTAGTCAGCTTAATCTGGTCGTCAAAAACTGTTCCAGGAAGGGATTCCAATAGCCCAAAAAGGTGTCTTTAGAGCCTATCCGAAGTCTCTCCATCTGTATCACTGACATCATGTCCGTAATCCACTGTTGGAATGAAGGAGGAACTGAAGACTTCCAATTTATTAAGATTAGTCTCTTAGCAACAATGAGTCCCAGTTCCAGTGGTTGTCGCATTACAGCGGGTATGGTCCCCGGCACCCGGGGGCATCCGAAGATTATAAGTCCTGGTTCAGGTTGTATGAGAACACTATAGGCCTTAGAGTACCAATCAAATATTTTTGACCATAAACCGATTAAGGACGGACAGGACCAAAAGGCATGAGACAGTGTGCCCTCAGATATGTTACACCTGTCACATATTGGGGAAACAGGGGGGTATATCTTGTGTAATCTGACCTTTGAATAGTGTAATCGATATGTGATTTTAAACTGAATTAGCTGATGTCTGCTGTTTATTGAACAAGAACTGATTTTATAAAGGCATCTGTTCCACCATGATTCAGAGATTGCTATCCCTAGCTCATTTCCCCAGGCCTCCTTTATTTTTGTGGTACGTGCCACGTTGCATTCACCAAACAGATGTATTATTCTTGTAATAAGACATCGTGAATATGGAGGGCTCCTAAGAATCTCAAATATGCCGTGCTCAAGCGGAAGAATATCGTAGTTTTTAATCTTTGACTACTTAATATAATGCCTGGCCTGCAAATATCGAAAAAAGTGTGAGTGGGGTAGATTATATTTTTCTTTCAGTAGACTGAATGATGCAAATTTGTTATCAATATACATGTCCTAAAACCAGCCCTTTTTCCTTCCAATCATGATACATTTTATCCTGCCAGTGGGGCAGGAAGCTATGGTTAAAGCATAATGGCGTCTGTACAGATGTCTTTGGTAATGCAAAGAAACTCCTGATCTGGTTTAGAATTCTTATTTCATGTTTTAACACAAAGCTCAGGTTTCGGTAGGCTTCCGGCTTTTCAAGATAAGCAAACAGACAGTAGAGCTGGCAAGGAAGAGTTATTTGCCAGTTTAGACTCCATCCTGACCCACAGCGGAGCAGTAATTGCCGGGTTACCAGGGGGCTCATGCTGCCAGAATATTAATGCTCTGATGTTGGCAGCCCAATAATAATGTTTAAATGCAGGTAGTCCCAACCCTCCCTTCCCCCTCGACCCTTGCAAATGCACTCTAGAGATCCTGGCATTTTTCCCATTCCATATATAAGATTGAATGATCGAGTCTAGTTCTTTAAAAAAGGTTGCTGTAAGGTAGATAGGAAGGTTTTGACATAAATATAAGAACCTAGGTAGGGAAATCATTTTAACTGAGTTGATGCGGCCGATTATTGCCCGAGGCAAATTTTTCCAGAATTCAATATTTAGTTTTAATCCCGATATAAACTTTGTAAAATTTAGTTATATATGTTTTGGGTCTTTGGGCACAGTAATGCCTAGATAGGTAAGATGGTTTTCAACCACTTTGAATGGAACATTTTGTAAAAATCCTAATAGGTACATGTTGGAAAGAGGCATTAACTTGCTCTTTGACCAATTGATTGTGTATCCAGAAATCTTACTAAAAGATGTAATCAGGTCAAGGAGGAAGGGGACCGATTTCACTGTGTCATATAAATATAATATCACATCGTCGGCGTACAAACTAATGGTCGTTTCAACGCCGGCGACATGGAGGCCTTCGATATGTGGGTGTGCCCTTATTGCCACAGCAAGTGGCTCCAAAGCAATAGCGAAAAGCGCTTGTGACAGTGGGCAGCCCTGCTGAACTGAGCGCTGCAAGTGAAATGGAGCTGATCGATCACTATTTGTCAGGATGGAGCACATAGGTTCTAGATAAATCAGTTTTACCCATGAGATGAAAGTCTCGCCGAAGCCAAATCTGCGCAATGATTCAAACATATATGGCCATTCAACCTGGTCAAAGGCTTTGTGTGCATCAAGGGCCAGAATAGAAGCATTAGTATTATTATGATCAAGATATACAGTGTTAAGTAATCGTCTTACATTGAAAAAAGGCATTCTGCCGGGGATAAACCCAGTCTGATCAGGATGGATGATAGATGCTAAGCATTTATTCAGTCTAGTGGCCAATATTTTAGTGATTATCTTGCGGTCAACATTTTGCAGTGCGATCGGTCGAAAGCTAGCAGGATCAGTTTTATCTCTCTCCTTTTTAAGAAAAAGAGAAATGTTAGCCTCATATAGAGTTTTGGGCAGTTTTCCATCCTTCTTTGATGCAGACATCATTCTAAACAGGAGTGGTGGTGCAAGAATGTCACAGAATTTCTTATAAAAATCTGACCCAAAGCCATCAGGCCCGGCCACTTTGCCAGAAGGACGTGATTTTATAGCGTCTATAACCTCTTGAAGCGTCAGGTCAGACTCATGGTAGTCTCTGTCAGATTTATTCAGTTGAGGCAATAAAAGTGAATCAAAGAAGTTATTAAAATCTGATTGTGTTGCGTTATTATCGGACGAGTACAGCGTGGCGTAAAACTCTCTGAATCTGCAGTTTATGTCAGCAGGGTTGGTTAAGAGCGTGCCGGTTTCTGACAATATTATAGATGGATCTTGTGGCTTGGGCACACTTAAGCTGCAGCGCTAATAGTTTACCAGGCTTATCTCCAAGCTCAAATTTTTTTTGTCATAGTTTGCAAAGTACTGTAAATTACTAACCTGACTGCTCATAATTCCGTTGTATTCATATCTGAGTTTAAGTATTTCTTTATAGTCATCTGGTGATTCAGTGATTTGATACTGTCTTTCCAAATTGAAGAGGGCACAGGTGATTTCAGACAAACGTTTCTCTCTTTCTTTTTTAAGGGCTAAGGTGTATGAGATTATTTCGCCATGCATGACTGTCTTTAAAGCTTCCCATAGGATGGAATCTGATACTTCACCGTTATCGTTTATGCCTATAAAGTCTTTTAATTTAGAGGTTATGTTTTTAATAAAGTTATCATCATTGAGAAGGTTTGCGTTAAATCGCAAGGAATAAGCTTGCCTGGGAAGGGAGAGATCTAATGACATAGCCAGGGGGAATGATCAGAGATGAGAATGTTATGATATTTAGAGTCAGAAATTTGAGAGATGAGATTGTTACTTATTAGAAAGTAGTCAATCCTGGTATAAGATTTATGTACATGAGAGTAAAATGAGTAATCTCTAGCCGTAGGGTGCTGAGCCCTCCAAATATCAACCATATTCCTAGTTTTGATAAGATTATTTAAAAGTTTGGTGGACGCCAGTTCTATTGCTGGTCGTTTAGAGGATCTATCAAGAAAAGGGTCAAGATAACAGTTCAAGTCCCCTGCTATTATTACGGTTGAACAGCTGTCATCTGGAATCAGGTCAAATTTTTTTCTAAAAAACCTGGGATCGTCTGAGTTTGGACCGTATATATTAAGCAGAGAGTGGTTTTGAGTTTATGGTGCCTGTCACCATCAAGTACCTGCCCATTGGGTCGTTAACAACAGACGATGCCTGAAATGGGATATTCTTTCTTAATAATATGGCCACACCGCGAGCTCGTGAAGTGAATGATTTTTATTTTTATTTATTTTTTATTTATTTATTTGTTCATTTTACATTTTATAAAGAAAAAACATTTTTACATTATAACAGTATAATGAAAGAAGAAAAAAAAAGCATAAAATGAAAGGAGACAGGGAGAAGAAAAAAATCTTATTTTACCTGCCCCTTATTTCTATAATAATAACAAAAAAAGCGAGATCAATAAAAATAACTCAATCAAATATACAAATTTCCAAGCCACTCAACAATGATACAAAATTTAAGCTATTTACATGATTTGAACACACATTTAAGTTCCTTTCAGGTGAGGGACGAGACAAAGCGCAGCCCACAAGACCCCTTATGATGAATAATATAAATGGAAACAATGTTCCCTCGCCCGGACGCGGGTCACCGGGGCCCCACTCTGGAGCCAGGCCCGGAGGAGGGGCACGTTGGCGAGCGCCTGGTGGCCGGGCTTTCACCCATGGAGCTCGGCCGGGCACAGCCCGAAGAGGAGACGTGGGTCCCCCTTCCCATGGGCTCACCACCTGTGGGAGGGGCCAAAGGGGTCGGGTGCATTGTGGAATGGGTGGTGGCCGAGGGCGGGGACCCTGGCGGTCTGATCCTCGGCTACAGAAGCTGGCCATTGGGACATGGAATGTCACCTCTCTGGTGGGGAAGGAGCCTGAGCTAGTGTGTGAGGTTGAGAGGTTCCGGCTAGAAATAGTCGGACTCACCTCAACGCATGGCTCTGGCTCTGGAACCAGTTTCCTTGAGAGGGGTTGGACACTCTTCCACTCTGGAGTTGCCCCTGGTGAGAGGCGCCGAGCAGGAGTGGGCATACTTGTTGCCCCCCATCTTGGTGCCTGTACGTTGGGGTTCACCCCGGTGAACGAGAGGGTAGCCTCCCTTCGCCTACGTGTGGGGGGACGGGCTCTGACTGTTGTTTGTGCCTATGCGCCAAACGGCAGCGCAGATTACCCACCCTTTTTGGAGTCCTTGGAGGGGGTATTGGAGGGTGCGCCTCCTGGGGACTCCCTTGTTCTGCTGGGGGACTTCAACGCTCACGTGGGCAATGACAGTGAGACCTGGAGGGGTGTGGTTGGGAGGAACGGCCCCCCTGATCTGAACCCGAGTGGTGTTCTGTTGTTGGACTTCTGTGCTCGTCATGGATTGTCCATAACGAACACCATGTTCAGGCATAAGGGTGTCCATATGTGCTCTTGGCACCAGGACACCCTAGGTCGTAGTTCAATGATCGACTTTGTTGTCGTCTCATCTGATCTGCGGCCGCATGTCCTGGACACTCGGGTGAAGAGAGGGGCGGAGCTGTCAACTGACCACTACCTGGTGGTGAGTTGGCTCCGATGGTGGGGGAGGATGCCGGTCAGACCTGGCAGACCCAAACGTATTGTGAGGGTCTGCTGGGAACGTCTGGCAGAGTCTCCCGTAAGACGGAGCTTTAACTCCCACCTCCGGGAGAGCTTTGAACACGTTCCGAGGGAGGCGGGGGACATTGAGCCCGAGTGGGCCATGTTTCGCGCCTCTATTGTCGAGGCAGCTTATCGGAGTTGTGGCCGCAAGGTTGTTGGTGCCTGTCGTGGTGGCAACCCTCGAACCCGGTGGTGGACACCGGCGGTGAGGGATGCTGTCAAGCTGAAGAAGGAGTCCTATTGGGCCTTTTTGGCCTGTGGGACCCCGGAAGCAGCAGATAGGTACCGGCAGTCCAAGCGGCATGCGGCTCGGGTGGTTGCTGAGGCAAAAACTCGGGCGTGGGAGGAGTTCGGAGAGGCCATGGAGAATGACTTCCGTACGGCTTCGAGGCGATTCTGGTCCACCATCCGGCGTCTCAGGGGGGGAAAGCGGTACGCGACCAACACCATTTATGGTGGGGATGGCGTGCTGTTGACCTCAACTCGGGATGTTGTGAGTCGGTGGGCGGAATACTTCGAAGACCTCCTCAATCCTACTGGCACGTCTTCCACTGAGGAAGCGGAGCCTGGGGACTTTGGGTCGGGCTCTCCAATCTCTGGTGCTGAGGTCGCCAAGGTGGTTAAAAAGCTCCGCGGTGGCAAGGCTCCGGGGGTGGATGAGATTCGTCCTGAGTTCCTTAGGGCTCTGGATGTTGTGGGGTTGTGTTGGCTTACGCGACTCTGCAATATCGCGTGGACATCGGGGGCAGTTCCCTTGGATTGGCAGACTGGGGTGGTGGTTCCCCTATTCAAAAAGGGGGACCGTAGGGTGTGTTCCAACTATAGAGGGATCACACTCTTAAGCCTCCCTGGTAAGGTCTATTCAGGGGTTCTGGAGAGGAGGGTCCGTCGGATAGTCGAACCTCGGATTCAGGAGGAGCAGTGTGGTTTTCGTCCTGGTCGTGGAACACTAGACCAGCTCTACACCCTCAGCAGGGTCCTGGAGGGTGCGTGGGAGTTTGCCCAACCAGTTTACATGTGCTTTGTGGACTTGGAAAAGGCATTCGACCGCGTCCCTCGGGGGGTTCTGTGGCGGGTACTCCGGGAGTATGGGGTACCAGGCCCTTTGATATGGGCTGTTAGGTCCCTGTACGACCGGTGTCAGAGCTTGGTCCGCATCGCTGGCAGTAAGTCAGGCTCGTTTCCGGTGAGAGTTGGACTCCGCCAAGGTTGCCCTTTGTCACCGATTCTGTTTATAACTTTTATGGACAGAATTTCTAGGCGCAGCCAAGGTGTTGAGAGGATCCGTTTTGGTGGCCTTAGAATCGCTTCTCTGTTTTTTGCAGATGATGTGGTCCTATTGGCTTCATCAGCTCGTGATCTACAGCTTTCGCTGGAGCGGTTTGCAGCTGAATGTGATGCGGCCGGGATGAGGATCAGTTCCTCCAAATCCGAGGCCATGGTCTTGAGCCGGAAAAGGGTAGCGTGCCCTCTCCGGGTCGGGGAGGAGGTCCTTACCCAAGTGGAGGAGTTTAAGTATCTCGGGATCTTGTTCACGAATGAGGGAAAACTGGAGCGTGAGATCGATAGGCGGATAGGTGCAGCGTCCGCAGTGAAGCGGGCGCTGTACCGGTCTGTCGTGGTGAAGAGAGAGCTGAGTCAAAAGGCAAAGCTCTCAATTTACCGATCGATCTACGTTCCCACCCTCATCTATGGTCATGAGCTTTGGGTTATGACCGAAAGAACAAGATCTCGGATACAAGCGGCTGAAATGAGTTTTCTCCGCAGGGTGGCTGGACTCTCCCTTAGAGATAGGGTGAGAAGCTCAGTCATCCGGGAGGGACTCGGAGTAGAGCCGCTGCTTCTCCACATCGAGAGGAGCCAGTTGAGGTGGCTCGGGCATCTGGTTAGGATGCCTCCTGGACGCCTCCCTGGTGAGGTGTTCCGGGCATGTCCCACCGGGAGGAGACCCAGAGGAAGACCCAGGATACGCTGGAGGGACTATGTTTCTCGGCTGGCCTGGGAACGCCTTGGGATTCCCCCAGAGGAGCTGCTCCAAGTGGCTGGGGAGAGGGAAGTCTGGGCCTCCCTACTTAGGCTGCTACCCCCGCGACCCGACCCCGGATAAGCGGAAGAAAATGGATGGATTGATGGATGGATTTAAGTTTTGAGTACAATTTGACAATTTGAGTATTTAGTATTTAATTAACATATTAGCTCTAATCATTTTTTTAAAGACTATAATTAAGTTAGTAGTTTTAATTTCATTTTCTAAACTATTCCACAAGTCAACACATTAACGTCCTTTCAAACTTGTTCTGTATTTTGGCTTTGCAAAAATCTCCATTCCTTTCAGGTTGTAACAGCTCATTCTTTTTACAAAATTTACTTGAACATTTAGAGGTAATTAATTTTTATGAGCTCTATACATTACCAACAAAATGTTGTAATTTACCAAATCATAAAACTTAAGCAACCTAAGTTGCTTAAAGGACAACACCCACCGTGACAGTAACAATTCACCATATTGGAGAATTACTGTAGTATTTTATGAATTTTATTTTCATTTTTGCATTTGGGCCAGGCGAGGGTTAAAAAAAAAAAAAAAAAAAACCCACTCCCGAATGAATCCGGAAACCTGGCCGAAGAGTCCCGAAGGGTCATGCCTCTTATTACATGGATCTCCACCCAGAAGGCAGAAGGTAGGAGTGAGTTTCCATGGAGGTTTATGAGAGAGAGTGCGTTAAAACTGCATATTTCCTGCATATTTCCATTTCCATTTGTGTGTATATGGACCAGCGCTCTGATTTTATTTATTATTTATTTTATAGCTTGGGGTGTCTATGAGTGCACACCTAGCTTGGGGTGTCTATGAGTGCACACCTATTTCTCCAGCTCCCCGAGCGCTTTCGGGCTGCTCACTGCACAACCTGGTAGGTGGTTGGGTTAAATGCAGAGACGAATTTCGTCTGTGTGGGAACATACGCAGATGACAGGAATAGACATTATTATTATTATTATTATAACACCGCTGCGGACCTTTTGCTGCTCTCATTCATTCTGCCCTGAGGAGCGAGCCGCGAGCCGCGCGGTCTCTGGCTCCTCGTTCCGCTGGTTCCTCGTTCCTTTGAAGTTCCTCGTGCCGGTGTAATTTGCTCCCTCGAGTGTATGTATCTGCTCTTATCTCTCGTCAGCCTTGTTGCGCAGCACGGGTCGGGAAGCATGCGCGCGGGCAGAGCTCAGCTGCGAGGCTGGCTCTGGCTGCCTTTCTGATCACGGGGCGAGAGAATAAAAAGTCGATGCGGAAATGAATGAATTTGTCGCGATCAAACGAATTAAACTAGTATGTCTAAGTGGATGCTCGCTCAGAATATGAGTGAGCGACAGCAGGATTAATCAACAGGCAGCTTTAGGGAATATTTAAAAATGCTTCCTTTTTCTTTTCCTCTGCTCGCCTGTAACTCCAAGGCGTCACTCTGGTGACGTGAATGCCCTTGTGAATGCCCATATATGGAGAGGGGCAGATTTTCCCGGAGCTGCATGCTAAAATCTGCTATAAATCATGAAATAACACATTTAGTGTTATTTCTCCACAATATAAGTAAACGCTCCTGTATTATTTTAAAATAAACTAATAAATATTAATGGCGATGCAATTTGAAAACATGGTGGGTGTTGGGCTTTAAACAATATATTCGAAGGATGGCAGTAAGGTTTTCCCGCAATAGTTCGCACTGCTCTTTTTTGTAAAATAAATATAGGGTTTGTCAAGGTTTTACACGCCTTTCCCCAAACCTCTATACAGTAAATCAAGTGTGGAACAACTATGGCATTATAGAGCAAATATGCTCTTTCATTCAATAAGTCCCTTACTTTATACCAGTGTTTTTCAACCTTTTTTGAGCCAAGGCACAGTGTTTTCATTGAAAAAAATCCAGAGGCACACCACCAACCAAAATTGTAAACATAGATACACTGTATCCGCCTATATTAAATATACTGTATAGGGCGGCCGTGGTGTAGTGGTAATGGCAGTCGTCTCCCGATCGGAAAGTTGGCGGTTCGACTCCCGGGACCCGCACCATGTGTCGTTGTGTCCTTGGGCAAGACACTTAACCCTGAGTTGCTCCCGGTAGGACTGGAAAGCACCTTGCATGGTAGTCTGCCGCCACCGGTTTATGAATGTGTGTAGCATTCAATATATGTGTAGCACTTTGAGATTTTCAGTAATGAAAAGTGCGTTATAAATTGAATTAATTATTATTATTATTATTATAGTCATTCTTATCAAAGTGTCTTGAATAGGAATGAAATAAACACAAAAATGTATTTTTTATCATATTTTATATTTCTTATTTCAAATTGCACTTAACATGTCTTCAAAAATACACCCGAACAGTACCACAACAATGTGGTCTTAAATTTAAAGAGGTTGTAGAAAGGGGGGGGGGGGCTTTTTTGATAATTTCCAAGGCACACCTGACGATCACTCGCGGCACACTAGTGTGCCTAGGCACAGTGGTTGAAAAACACTGCTTTATACAACACACCTGTGGATCTAGATATTTTAGTTTTAACCAAATTAATATGCTGTTTCCAAGTGAGCTTGTCATCTATCACCACTCCCAAGAATTTCATTTCACTTGCTCTGGTTATTTCAAAATCATCAATTTTTAGAGAGAAACCTGTAGTTTTTGTTTTTTTACTAAATAACATGTATTTAGTTTTATCTAAGTTTAATGATAGTTTGTTTAATTTGAACCAGTTTTGTAATTTAACAAATTCCATATTTAAACATTCAGACATTTGATTTAAATCATTACCAGAATAAAAAAGGTAGTATCGTCAGCAAAAAGTATACATTTTAAACGTCTGGACACCATCACTAAATCATTCACATATAAATTAAACAATTTTGGACCAAGTATTGAACCCTGTGGGACTCCACATGTGATTTTACAAAAGTTTGATCTGCTTTCCTCTATCTGAACAAATTGTTCTCTATCTTTTAGATAGCTTCTTATCCATTTAAGTGCAGGTCCTCTAACGCCATACCTGTCTAATTTATTAATGAGAATTTTGTGATCAATAGTGTCAAAAGCTTTCTTTAAATCAACAAATAAACTCATACAATGCTGTTTATTGTCAGTAGCTGTGGTGATATGTTCCATAAATTCCATTAAAGCCATAGATGTTGAATATTGTGATCGAAACCCATACTGACTATCACTTAGAATGTTGTACTTTTTTAGAAAATCGTCTAATCTGATTGAAAAAAAAATTCAAGAATTTTTGAAAATTGTGGGAGCAATATCATCGGCCTGTAATTGCTGAAGTTGCCCCTATCACCGCATTTGAAAATAGGGACTACCTTAGCTACTTTCGTTTTATCATGAGTCTAACAGCCTCAGGGTAGAAGCTGTTCCTCAGTCTAGTGGTTCTACATTTGATGCTCCTCAACCTCCGTCCTGAGGGGAGTGGGGCAAAGAGTGAGTGTGCTGGGTGAGTGAGGTCTTTCATGATGCAGGTGGCTCTTTTCCTGCATCTGGAGGTGTAAATGTCTGTGATGGTGGGGAGACTGACTCCAACAGACTTCTGTGCAGCCTTCACCACTCTCTGTAGAGCTTTCCTCTCTGCAACTGTGCAGCCTCCATGCCACACATTGATGCTGGAGCACAGGATGCTCTCCACTGCACACCTGTAGAAGGAGGTGAGACTGGGCTGCTCAGACCAGCTCGTCTCAGCCGTCTGAGGAAGTAGAGTCTCTGATGACCTTTCTTGATCAGGCTGGTGGTGTTGTTGCTCCAGCTGAGGTTATCATTCAAGTGTACACCCAAGTATTTGTAGCTGGAGACCACTTCCACCGCAGATCCACTTATGTTCAGTGGGGCGTGGGTGTGTTTGTTCCTTCTGAAGTCCACAATCATCTCCTTTGTCTTCTTCACATTCATGTGAAGGTTATTCTCTTTGCACCAGCTCTCCAGGTGTTCCACCTCCTGCCTGTAGCTGGACTCATCATTGTTTGTGATGCATCCCACCACCGCTGTATCATCTGCAAACTTAACAATATGACAGCCTGGATGTGTGGCTGTACAATCATATGTGAGCAGAGTGAACAGAAGAGGGCTCAACACACATCCTTGAGGAGAGCCAGTGCTGAGGGTTATGGTGGAGGAGGAGAAGTTGTGGATCTTCACGGACTGTGGTCTGTTTGTTAAGAAGTCTAGTACCCAGTTACAAATGGAGGGGCTTAGTCCAAGTGTGGATAGTTTGTCTATCAGAGTTTGGGGGATCATGGTGTTGAAGGCAGATGTGAAGTCCACAAAGAGCATGCGCACGTATGAGTCCTTCTGATCCAGGTGGGTGAGAGCAGTGTGGACCACAGAGGAGATGGCGTCCTCTGTTGATCGGTTCTCGCGGTATGCATATTGATGAGGGTCCTCGTTGATGTTGACGGTTGTCTTGATGTGGGACATGACCAGTTTCTCAAAACATTTAGCGACTATCGGGGTGAGGGCCACCGGTCTATAGTCATTCAGACCAGTCACTGTGGAGCTCTTTGGGACTGGGATGATGGTGGCGGTCTTCAGGCAGGTGGGAACTGACTCCAGTGCAAGTGAGGTGGTGAAGATGTCAGCCAGCACCTCACAGAGCTGGTCCGCACATTCCTTCAGAACTTTCCCCGGGATGTTGTCCGGTCCAGTTGCTTTATGAGGGTTGATCTTTCTGAGACTGCCTCTCACTTCTGCTACGGTCACTCTGAGATGCTCTTCATCTGATGATGAGGTGAGTCTGGTGCTGGCTGGTCTGTTTGGGTCTTCAAACCGTGCATAAAACTTATTGAGGGCATCAGGCAGAGATGGGTCTTTGGGGCATTGTTTGCTCTTGCCTTTGTAATCTGTTATGCATTTGATGCCCTTCCACATGCTCCGTGGGTCTTGTGAGGTGAACTGACCCTCGATTCTCTGTGCATATGTGGCCTTGGCCTTCTTAATGCCAGCAACCAGTTCTTTGAGGTCTTTTTAATCTGTCACTCCTTCTACATAAAACACAGTAGAAACATAAAGTTCACGTGACCATCGGTGTTCTGCTGCTCACAGTTCAAGCATGTTATGATCTGCCTTAGTTTTTTGCACAGTAACTGGTTCAATCTTATGTTTAACGGAGTTGGGAAATAGAGACAGGTGTACTGCATGGCACTTTGTTTTCTTTATATTGTAGGCATTTTTTCTTAGTTTAGCCTATAATTTGAATTTTGGGCAGCGGTTGAATACAAAATATCTTCAGAAATGTTTGTTTCCTGAGTGTGTGTATGTATATATATATATATATATATATA
>JBBPBX010091525.1:2050-13919 GCA_038048925.1 Garcialebias charrua
ATCGAGATCTCGTCCTCATTCATCATGCCTCGAGTGTCGAATTCGACTGTTAAATCCACCATAGGAGCCAGCACGTCAGGGCTGTCACCCCATTCGACTTGTGTGCTGTCGTGTAGAGCCATGTTCTCGAGCTCCGGCGTGGGAGTGAGGGGTTCAGTGGTGTCCGCATCCGCTGGCACTGCTGGGGTCCCCATGGCCTTGGCGACAAGGTCAACCCGGTGCCGCAGCACCGCATCCAGCATCTGGCTGCAGTGTGGGCAAAAGTCTGGCGCATCCAGCGCTGTTTTTGCGTGTAGCATTACCAGGCAGACTGGACAGTGCTCGTGGGTGTCCGTCGCCACGAGGGAGAAACCACATCCGCTAGGACAGGCGCGCGAGGTTGAGCTCGCCGTCCTGCTGGTTTTCCTTGGAAGTCGTCTTTCGCTTTCCTTTCCCTGGAGGCATGTCCGAGATAAGGCGAGCGAGTCCTTCCAGAATCCTTTTCCTTTTAATTTGTTTAGACGTCTCCTCTGTCGTGTCGCTTTCGCTGGCTAGCTCGCTACGAAATTAGCAGGGGTAGCAGTGTGACGCAGTTAGCGCCGTCGAGCGAAGCAGTCTGTGGAGAGAGGAGAAAAAAATACTTCGGGGTTAGAGAAAATGTGCCGGACTAGCTTTCGCTAGTCCAGCAGTACGCAGGAATAATTCTCTGTGCGCTCTGTGTAGGGAGCAAGCTCACCTCTGGTTGAGCGATGAAGCAACAGAGAAGTCCCGCGAAGAGAGGTAGTTCAGGTTTAAGCGAGGTGAAGGGCAAATAAGAGGAAGATGGATGGGCGTCAGTCGCTTAAATACCTAGAGGGCGGGGCCTCTGGCGCGACGTTGATGCCCTAGCCGTAAAGGCGTGATTGTATTCCTTCAGGTAATCACGCGGGGGTGCAATTTCCCCATGAGAAAGTGCTACTTATAAGACTGTTTGTTATGGTGCTTCAGACTGAAGACGTTTTTCAGATAAAAGACTAAATGTATCAACAATATCTTATCGTATCTTATCTAAAATTTATGTAGAAAAACTGGTTCATGCATTTATCATGTCTAGACTGGACTAATGCAATGGTATATTATCTGGGTGTCCAAATACTTCTTTAAAGTCTTTACTTAATCCAAAATGCTGCTGCCAGAGTCTTAACTGGAGTTTGCAGGAGAGATCATAGCTTTCCAGTTTTAGCGTCTCTCCACTGGTTCTCTGTCAAGTCCAGAATTTAATTCAAATCCTACTTCTAACCTACAAAGCTCTCAACAACCTAGCTCCATCTTATATTTTTTTCTATATTTTTCTAACAGAACACTTTGCTCTCAGACTGCAGACCTACTTGCAGTCCCTAGAGTTTCCAAAAGCAGAATGGAGGAAGATTTTTCGATTATCAGGCTCCTCTCTTATGGAACCAACTTCCAGTTTCTGTCCTTAAGGCTGACACATTGTCCAGTTTTAAGACTGGGCTTAAGACTATCCTTTTTGATAATCCTATAATTAGGGGTGGCTTGTTATGCTGCCATAGGTTTAGTAGACATTTCTAGAGGACAAATTTACCTCATTTCCTTAAAGACCGTGTAAAGTGAAATTAAATGTGTGTTTTTAGTTTGTCACATGGCATAAATATGTGTTATTAATCACCCATATAAATCTGACTGATTAAAAACATTGTTTTCCTTATAAAATTAAGTGTCAAAAATCATGAAAATACATTATTTTCCCTTGGTCTGAAACTGTGGGGGCGTGTCAGCATGGGAGTGGTTTCAGCGCAGTTCTGCTGAGCTGAGCTGAGCGAGGCAGACAGCAGAGATCCACCTCCTCCGTTTTTATCTAAGTTCTGGCTGCCAGTAGCTCCTTTTTCCAAGAGTTACGCTGTTTTTAGTGCACTAACAACTCTGGTTTTGTTTTTAAAGTTGAGGACACATAACTCCGCTGTTATGTGTTTAATAATAAGCGCTATTTTAGAAGATGAGCAGCGGACTCGCTGCACCCGGTCCGACCCGGTCACATCGCATGCGGGGTCTGTGTTGGTGATTAAAATAAAGAGTAATCACGTTGATAACTAAGTTATCTCATCTGTGTCAGCGAGTCACTGCGTTTCACGGCGCGCGTGGCAGGAGCTCAACGCACACACACACACACACAAACACACGCGCGGCGCGGAGCTGCAGGTGGCAGCTCACTCCAGCAGCAGCCTGGGTTTGTTCTGACTCCCTCCTGCGTCTCAATGTGGGTGCCCTGACCATTGCGACATCCAGGGAAGATGCAGGAACGAGGCATAATTGATTAGCTAGCTAACGATGAACAAAATATCCATGCTATTGCTATCTGATGCTATCTGCGATTCGCGAGTGAACGGCTCCACCCATGCGAAGAACAATTTATACGGCTGGAGCAGCAGGGGGTAGTGCTATACTAATGAGGACCGCGTGACGAAACGCGGTCACGTTTAAACCACGCCTAAAAAATCCTGAAACAAACATGTCTTCATACACAGTTTCATCTATAACTCCAAAATTAATTGAGCTACTATTTTGAGACTTTTTACTCATTTACAAGATTACAATTATCACATTTATAATGTTTATTTAAGAAAATGTTGAAATTCACTTTACACGGTCTTTAAATGAATTGTTAAAATTGAATAGTTTTAATTTGATTCTATTTCTGTCTTAACATGTGATTCTTGACCTGCCATTCTGTATCTGTTCCTACCAAGTCCAGCCGGTCCAAGCAGATGGACGCTTGTCCTGAGACTGGTTCTGCTAAAGGTTTCTTCCTCATGAGGGAGTTTTTCCTTTCCACTGTAGACACAGGCTTGCTCAAGATGAGAGTTCTGTGATGGCGTTAAATTCAAAGCTTCTTCTTCTTAGATAAATAATGTTAAATTATTATTTTTATATATGAATATTTCTGTTCAGTGCCCTGAGACAACTTTTGTTGTAACTTGGCACCATATAAATAAACTGAATTGAATTAACAGGAACAATGTAGACATAAGTCTATTGTCAGAGGCCAATGAGAGTATCATTAGTAACTTTTACCAGTGCTGTTTCCGTCCTATGATGAGCCCTAAACCCCGACTGAAACGCCTCACATTATTTCTTTGTAGATGTTCACGCAACTGACCTGCAATTATTTCCTCTAGAATTTTTTTAGATGAATGTTAGATGATATACAGGTAGGTTTATAATTGGTCAGAATTCCTGAATCAATATAATAATAATAATAATAATCATTTAATTTAAAGCGCCTTTCAGGACACCCAAGGACACTTCAGAGTCAGAGTCAGAGAATCTTTATTGTCATTTGCACCGCATGTGGTACATGTGATGAAACGAGGTTATGTACACAGGGTCCCAGTTACATCCAACAACAAAATGTAAGAGAAAAACAGTAATAACATCTAGGATATAACTAAGAAAAACATCAACTAGAAATACACTAAGCCCTAATGTAATAGAAAAACATCATTACAAACAGCAGCACGAACACGAGTCTGTATGAGCAGATGGTCACAGATGAACACAGCAGCAACAAGAAACAGATCAGCATCAGCATGATGTGATATTTTGCAGTGATTATTCTTATTATTTATTTATTCATGAGTCTAACAGCCTCAGGGTAGAAGCTGTTCCTCAGTCTAGTGGTTCTACATTTGATGCTCCTTAACCGCTGTCCTGAAGGGAGTGGGGCAAAGAGAGTGTGTGCTAGGTGAGTGGGGTCTTTCATGATGCAAGTGGCTTCACAGCAAGAAACAAAACAAACACAGTTGAAACATCAGTAGGAACAAATTGAAATATAGAATAAATAAAGAATATAAAATACAAGATAATATAAAATACATTTAGTAAAGTTAATGATAAGCGAGTCTAAAGAGATGTGTTGTCAGAGCAGTCTTGAACAGAGAAAGGGAGGTGGTATTTCGAAGGTCTGGCGGTAGAGCGTTCAGCGTTCCAGAGGTGAAGGGTAGAGCAGGTGAAGGCCCTGCTCCCCATGGTGGAGAGGCGAGCAGAGGGTACATGGAGGTGTAGCGAAGAGGAGGATCTGAGAGAGCGTGATGGGATGGAGATTTGTAGGAGGTCAGATAGATAAGGAGGGGCAAGGTTGTGGATAGCTTTGAACGTGAGAAGTAGAATTTTGAAGATGATGCGTGATTTAACCGGGAGCCAGTGGAGCTGCTGCAGGACAGGAGTGATGTGGTTATAGTAGGAGGTTTGAGTGATGACACGGGCAGCTGAGTTCTGGACCATCTGTAACTTGTGGAGAGATTTGTTGGGGAGGCCATAGAGAAGGGAGTTGCAGTAATCAATACGGGAAGTCACAAGACTGTGCACCAGGATGGCTGTGGAGCGGGGTGTGAGAGAAGGACGGAGACGGTTAATATTACGGAGGTGGAAATAGGCAGACCGAGTAATATTGTTGATGTGTGAAGTGAAGGAGAGAGTGGTGTCGAGGATGACACCGAGACTCTTGACCTGAGGGGAGGGGGATAGCAGAGAGTTGTTAAGGGGGACGAGAAGATGTTCTGATTTTGAAATAGTTTTTGGTACCAACAAGAATGATTTCTGTTTTGTTACTGTTTAGTTGAAGGAAATTGTTAGAAAACCAGTGATTTAGCTCAATGAGACAGTCGGTGAGGATGGAGGGTGGGTGGGTGGAGTTTGGTTTTGTTGACAAGTAGAGCTGTGTGTCATCAGCATAACAGTGGAAATGGACACCGTATTTCCAGAAGATGTGGCCTAGAGGAAAGAGGTAAATGATGAAGAGGAGGGGTCTGAGGACAGAGCCTTGGGGGACACCCGTGGTGACAGGGGAGGACTGGGAATGGAATGATTTAATCTGAATGAATTGAGTGCGGTTGGAGAGATAAGAGTTGAACCAGTCTAAACGGAGTACCTGAGATGCCAACGGAGGTTAGTCTGTTGAGGAGGATAGAATGACAGATGGTATCGAAGGTAGAGCTTAAATCAAGAAGAATGAGGATGGACAGAAAACCAGAGTCAGCAGCAAGAAGAAGGTCGTTAGCAATTTTTATTAGAGCTGTTTTGGTGCTATGGTGGGGGCGAAAACTGGATTGATTTGAAACTCCTCATAAATATTATTGATGGACAGGTGAGAGTGAAGTTGACTAGCAACAACTTTTTCAAGAATCTTGTAAATAAAGGGCAGATTGGAGATCGGACAAAGATTACTGAAGTTGGTAAAGTCAAGACCTGGTTTCTTGATGATGGGGGTGATGGCAGCAGATTTGAAGGCTGTGGGAACAATGCCAGAGGTTAGGGAAGAGTGGATGATATTAGTGATGATAGGGAGCAGAGACGGGAGACAGGATTTAACAAGAACTGTGGGAAATGGATCAAGTTGACAGGATGAGGACTTAGACTTGCTGATAATGTCAGCAATGTCATCAGCAGAGGGGAGGGAGAAGACAGAGAAAGGGAGGGAGGGAGGGGGGAGTTCAACATAGATGCTGGGGGCAGTATTTGGTCCAAGGTGTTTATGAATTGAAATAATCTTTTCATTGAAATATGACATAAGTGAGTTGCAAAATTCTGTGGAAACCATGTGAGAGGGTAGAGAGTTAGGAGATGAGACAGAACGGTGAAGGAGAGAGAACAATGTCTTTGAATTGCCAACATTGGAACTGATGATGTCAGAGAAGTAGCTGGATTTGGCTTGAGAAATACTGTTCTTGTAATGGATGATGTGGTTTGCATAAAGTTCCTTGTGAATTGTGAGACCAGATTTTTTTATAGAGACGCTCTAGCCGCCGACCTTTGGTTTTACGGGAACGGAGTTCTGGAGTGAACCAGAGTGCAAAGTTGGAGAAGGAAACAGACCGGGTTTTCAAAGGAGCAACAGAGTTAAGGATGTTGGTGAGGCTGTTGTTGTAGGATATGACAAGATCATCTGGGTTAGAAGAATTGAAGATGAAGAAGGTATTACTGTATTAATATGAGATAAAAGAGTGTCGTGGTTGATATTCTTGATATTACGGAAGGAAAGAGTGCGTTGAGGTTTCTCTGAGGAAAATTTAAGATTGACATTGAATGAAATCATAAGGTGATCAGTAAAAGGAAGTTAATCAGAAGAACAGTTAATTATAAGATTATAAGATTATGGTACTTACGTAAGGTTTTAATTACAACCTTAAAATCAGCTGCCAAGTGAACAAACTGCAACGTTAGTGAATCATATGAGCAAATTAGTTTACAACAAAATGTCCTCCTTTTGCATGGAAACAGCTCATTTTGGCCATCACCAGTAAACTGGTTGATCCACTATGGGAAGGTGCTGCTCATAAGACTGAGCTTGTTGCAGCACATCAGACTGAAGAACCATTTTGGCTAAAGGACAAATCATTTCAACAAAGAATAATCCGTCCAGAGGTCCTGACTCAGCTTTGTTAGAAAAGTTGGGTTTGTTTTAGCTTAGAAAGATCAGAAAAAGGAAGAAAGAACTATGATGAATAAAGAACAAAGAAGAGTAAACCACAGCAAGAGGGATGGAGACAGAGGACAGTGGGCCAGTAAAACAGAATATATGTTAGTTGTTGCAGGGAACGTGGTGGGCCTGGGCAACGTGTGGAGATTTCCTTATCTCTGCTACAAGTACGGAGGAGGTAATGGACAAAGTTTAGATTGACTAAAAAAAATGCAAGTATTGATTTAATGTTTTAAGTAAAAGATAATCAGTATAACCATTTGACATATCTCACTCTTTGTTCACAAGGTGCCTTTTTGGTTCCATATACTCTGTTTGCTGTGGTGTGTGGGATTCCTCTTTTCCTGATGGAGACTTCATTTGGTCAGTACACTCAGGAAGGTTTTATCACCTGCTGGAACAAATTGTGTCCACTGGCAAAAGGTGAGCTCACTTTCAAACTGAATGTTGAACCACTTCTTCACAAGGTTCTCTGTTGGTGAGAGGATCTACAGTTTGGAACTCTCTTCCTGCTACTATAAAATCCACAACCAGTTTCAATATATATAAATATAAGATATATGTGTCAGTGTTAAACTGACACACTTTACCTTAATTCATTACTCATTCAGATTGAATGGTAATTCACGGGTTCTTTTCTTTTTCAGGTTTACCATATCACTCTGTGATCATTTATTATGGACAATAAACCAGGAAACCATAAAGTGACGATGGAAACATTAAATATAGTTGACATGTCAAGAGACGCTGCCTTTTATTTAACAATAAATCACTAAATTTAACACCATTACACTTGATTGACTGATTTCAATTTCTTACAAATTAAACTCATCAGCAAATTTAATTGTAAACAACAGACACAAGTAATGAGGATGACAATATTACTTCTATCTGTAGGCTCTTAGCTTAAAATGTAGTTACCAGCTTAAAATGAGATAAGGGAAGGAGGAAGAATAGGAGTTTAAGGATGGAGAGATGGAAGTTTAAAGGAAGTTAATTATTTTGAGTGTAACCAGGCTGACACTTTTCCCAAACGAGATCCAGCTGGACTTCCTCGCACGCTCAGTAAACAATCAGCGACTCTTTACCTGGTGACGTTCACATCTCTGGTGATAAGAGTTGAGAAGCAGTCGTGGACATAAACGGATCGTGGGTCCAGTGAAAGTCCAGTTGAACTTCAGCGTGTTTACTGATTCAACGATATGTTGAAGCTCGCCTTTCCCGGCAGAAAACAATGCCACGTCCTGATTGGTTTCAAAATAAAACTTTCAGAAAGGAAAATTCTTTCAAAATTAGAGCTCTTGGATTGAGTGAGTTACAGCAAGCTTTGCTGTAACCCTGGCTGAGAAACGCAGGTCTAATTGGCATCTGACCAAAGGTCCACAGATTAAGAGAGAATGTTTTACATTCCAGCATCCTCGAGAACTGACCGTTCCAACTGAAGCGTTCACGGAAGCAAAACGCTTTTTCTAAAGTGTTGAGATCAGAAAAACAGTCTCCTGATAGGTTCGTGGGCCAGGATGACGAGTGAAAAGTTAGACTTAGAAAGTCAAGGTTAACAGAGAGTCTGCTTAGAAAACAAAGAGGATTGTTTAGGGAAAGTGTCTGAAAGTGAAGAGACATACAGACGCTAGTTAGAGATTTAGCTGTTTCTCATTTTAAAACAAAACTGAACAAGTCAGTTTGACATATTATTAAACTCTGACACCGTTAGGCACCATCATATGGAGAAGTGACACAGTAATGCTTCACATTAAAGAATAACACAGCATAATAGCACATATCATGAAAATGACAAAATGTTATTCTTTTTATTACATTAGAATAAAATTAAAGAGGCGAGGAGTCTCTTGTGAGTGATCATGTTATTAGATTTAAACTAAATGTAATAAACTGTGTTAATGTCTGTTTAAATGAGAGTATCAGTGAAAAGATGTCACTAGGACAGTTCAAAGAGACAAAGGTGTATCAGAGACCACGGTCTGGTCCACTACATGTTTAAAAAGCAAACAAAACTCTGGTTATGTCAAAAACAGAACTGTACTCATTTTTGACATATTACATTTCTGTTTTGTATTCATTATGTTGTGCTATTTTAAATGATTACCACTTCAATTTTTAGAGTTTTTTTTAAGCCCATCTAGGGACAAGTGCTGCGAATTAGCTGTTGCTATTGCACTATGATGCAAACATGGGACTGCTGTTTTATTCAGTTTGTCTATGTCAATGTGTGTCAGTCCCTATCAAATAAATCAAAGAAAATATTTAAAAAATGTATGTTTACATTCTCTCAGTTATAAAATATTGACTTGTGACATTAATCATTTTTCAGGCATTGGGTATGGAGTTTCCGTGATAAAACTTTATGACATGAGCTACATTTTAGTCCAAGTCTGGGCTCTGTTCTACCTGGTTTTCTCATTCAGATCCCAACTCCCCTGGGCCAGTTGTGACAACACCTGGAATACATGTAGGAAATAATTTTAATGAAAAACTGCTATAAAATCTAATAATAATGGTCTAATTTAGGAGTAAAATGATCAACAAAAGGGAGGAATCATAACGCTTATATTTTGATATATGTTTTTTTGTTTGTTTGTTTTTGGTTAAGATTGTAATTTTTGTGCAAAAACAATGTCCAAGACCTAAAATAAAATTAAAAAAAATGTGGGTCTCAAATAAAACAAAACATAACAATAATAATAATAATGGTGTTGTATTTCTGACAGTCATGATAAATATGTTTCTTTTTCATTTTCTTTCATCTCCTAATATGCAGGTAATTGTCTTGGCCTTCATTCTTTGAATTCATCTAACATTACTGTGACTCACATCAACACTACTTCATCTGCAACTGAGTTCTGGGAGTGAGTTCCAATTCCTTCTATATAATCAGACACCCCGAATTGCAAATTATTTATTCAGAGAAAAAGTTTTGATTCAAACTGATAAAGTCCTATTGATAAGCCAAGATCCAAGATGGACTTTTAATTTATAAAACTTTGAATATCGGCGCGGCCGTGGAACAGTGGTAGTGACAGACAACCCCCAATAGGAAGGTTGGAGGTTCGATCCCCGAGTTCCCACACCATGTGTTGTTGTGTTCCTGGGCAAGACACTTAACCCTGAGTTGCTCCCGGTAGGACTGGCTGACGTCTTGCATGGCAGACTACCGCTACCGGTGTATGATTGTGTGTATGTATGGGTGGATGGCTGGTACTGTGAAGCGCTTTGGGGCCCCTCATAGGGGGCTGGAAGGCGCTATATAAGTAAGCTCCATTTACCATTTACCATATTATCAACTGCATGATCAAAGTGTTGTTTTTTATGTGTTCATTTAACTAATTTCTGAGAGTGACAAGTCTGCTCATCAGGATGAAATTAAAAATCTAACATAATTGAGTTCCAACTTGTCACTCAACCCCAACAACAGAACTAGTTCTATTTCGTATAAGCTCTGCCCTTTAGAAGGTTGTCGCTATTGGATAATTCCCTTCGCGCTCAGCACGCACTGAAACATTTTAGTCCACGCCCACCTACTGTGTGGGCCCCGCCCGTATAAAATACGGTAACGCGGGACAATCGACTCCCGTTTTCATTCAGCCGTCAAGCACTGAAGACCTACTCTACAACAAAAGAATGTCCAGGACGTGCCCTTCCTGCCAAACCGGCTATATCATGAGCTTTGACCTGCATGCGATCTGTGAAGGTTGCCTGGGTTAGGGTTGCCTAACCCTAACCCTAATTCTGTCGTCTCTGCAGCCTCCTGCCTCTCGAGGAGCATGTGCGGCGTGCAGCCTTGTTTAAGGCTATCGGTGATGACGAGTGGCAGGTGTAGGACGAGATGCCGCTGGACAAAGCCATCGCCGTTTTTAATGCGGGGGATGAGCCGGACGGCTCGCCCGACCGCGGTAATGAGGGCAGCATCGGCGCTGCTCCCTCCCTCCTGGAGAGTGTAGTGCTGGATGAGGTGCGGCAGAGCGGACACTCTACGCCCCTCATCTTTCCCAGATCAGCGACCACCACGCTCCCCGTTATTGGCGCCGTTCTTCAGGAGTTGCCCGCCATTACACAGGAGGCGGCAGACACGAATGGCCTTTTTGTCCCTCCCCTCCCCCCGCCCAGATCGGACGATCTGACAGGCAGGTTTGGCTCCATCTTGGCCCGGCGCCCTGATCCAATCTGGCCTCGTTTTTTAGCTGTGACCTCACACTGGAACGAATCTGCAACTGCGCCCGCCAAACTAAAAGCACCAGTCTCCACCTTTGCTCCCATCATGAAAGTGGAGGGTTTCACTGAGCGTTTTTTTCCCTCAGTGCCCCCACTGGAGCCAAGCCTCACGGAGGTGTTTGGGGCCAGAGCTTCCAAGCTGGACCAGAAACCAGTGCCCCCTGGGAAACACAACCACTCTGTTATCCAGCTTTCGAACAGAGCCCACTAATGCTCTGTTCAGGCTGCAGCAGCAAATAACCATATTGCTCTGCTCACCTACCACATCTCAACAAGGCTGGAGGAAACAGATCTGCCTGAGGAAAAGAAAAGCTCGCTGTGCAAAGCTGCTGACGTCATATTAAACCTCTGCGCTGCGGCCACAGTCTGTCCCACACTACAGCCTGGATGACCTTGATCCAAAGAATGACGTGGCTCCGCCACGCCCCCTCTATGCCTGACAGGCTTCAAAAAGACTTGCTGGAGGGCCCAATCTCGCCGGACGCTCTTTTTGGGACAAGATTCACCTCGCTTCTGGAGAGATCAAAGAGAAGTGAGGAGGTGTCTGAAATGGTCCATAATCTGATGACGTCACATCAGTGACACTTTACGCATCAAAATGGGCAGTTTTTCAGCACTGGTGCACAGAAAAAGGCGTGGATGCTACGTCAGGTCAAATAGGTTGCGTGCTATCTTTCCTGCAGCAACTGATGGACAGAAATTTAGCTTTCAGAACCATAAAGGTGTATGCTGCAGCTATTTCCTCCTGTCACGAAGGGTTTGGTGACAGAACGGTTTTTAATCACCCACTGATGAAGCGCTTTCTGAAAGGCGTGTGTAGGCACAGTCCTGTGACATGCCCACTCGCTCCTCAATGGGATCTGACGTTAGTGTTACGTGCACTGATTAAAGCTCCGTTTGAGCCTTTATCCGAAGTGCCAATTAAATTTCTGTCTCTTAAAACTGCGTTGCTGTTGGCCCTCACATTTGCTAAGAGAGTGAGTGACCTGTGCGTGCTGTCCGTTGCTCCCTCATGTTTGATAATTCAATCTGATGGCAGTTCAGACATGTTAAGGCCTAACCCTGCCTTCATGCCGAAATGCATAAACAGCTGTTTCAAATCAAGGACAATCACTTTTAATGATTTTCACCCTCCCCCTCACGTGTCTGAGGAGGAAGCCACATCTCATTTACTTTGTCCTGTTC
>JBBPBX010091526.1:0-13919 GCA_038048925.1 Garcialebias charrua
CATTCATACATCACTCTACTATACACACATTCATACATCACTCTACTATACACACATTCATACATCACTCTACTATACACACATTCATACATCACTCTACACATTCATACATCACTCTACTACACACACATTCATACATCACTCTACTACACACACATTCATACATCACTCTACTATACACACATTCATACATCACTCTACTATACACACATTCATACATCACTCTACTATACACACATTCATACATCACTCTACTACACACACATTCATACATCACTCTACTACACACACATTCATACATCACTCTACTACACACACATTCATACATCACTCTACTACACACACATTCATACATCACTCTACTATACACACATTCATACATCACTCTACTACACACACATTCATACATCACTCTACTAAACACACATTCATACATCACTCTACTAAACACACATTCATACATCACTCTACTAAACACACATTCATACATCACTCTACTAAACACACATTCATACATCACTCTACTACACACACATTCATACATCACTCTACTAAACACACATTCATACATCACTCTACTAAACACACATTCATACATCACTCTACTACACAAACATTCATACATCACTCTACTAAACACACATTCATACATCACTCTACTACACACACATTCATACATCACTCTACTACACACACATTCATACATCACTCTACTAAACACACATTCATACATCACTCTACTACACACACATTCATACATCACTCTACTAAACACACATTCATACATCACTCTACTACACAAACATTCATACATCACTCTACTAAACACACATTCATACATCAATCTACTACACACACATTTTCATACATCACTCTACTACACACACATTCATACATCACTCTACTAAACACACATTCATACATCACTCTACTAAACACACATTCATACATCACTCTACTACACAAACATTCATACATCACTCTACTAAACACACATTCATACATCAATCTACTACACACACATTTTCATACATCACTCTACTAAACAAACATTCATACATCACTCTACTACACACACATTCATACATCACTCTACTACACACACATTCATACATCACTCTACTAAACAAACATTCATACATCACTCTACTACACACACATTCATACATCACTCTACTAAACAAACATTCATACATCACTCTACTAAACACACATTCATACATCACTCTACTAAACACACATTCATACATCACTCTACTAAACACACATTCATACATCACTCTACTAAACACACATTCATACATCACTCTACTACACAAACATTCATACATCACTCTACTAAACACACATTCATACATCAATCTACTACACACACATTTTCATACATCACTCTACTACACAAACATTCATACATCACTCTACTAAACACACATTCATACATCAATCTACTACACACACATTCATACATCACTCTACTACACACACATTCATACATCACTCTACTAAACACACATTCATACATCACTCTACTACACACACATTCATACATCACTCTACTACACACACATTCATACATCACTCTACTAAACACACATTCATACATCACTCTACTACACACACATTCATACATCACTCTACTACACACACATTCATACATCACTCTACTACACACACATTCATACATCACTCTACTACACACACATTCATACATCACTCTACTACACACACATTCATACATCACTCTACTACACACACATTCATACATCACTCTACTACACACACATTCATACATCACTCTACTAAACACACATTCATACATCACTCTACTACACACACATTCATACATCACTCTACTACACACACATTCATACATCACTCTACTACACACACATTCATACATCACTCTACTACACACACATTCATACATCACTCTACTACACACACATTCATACATCACTCTACTACACACATTCATACATCACTCTACTAAACACACATTCATACATCACTCTACTACACACACATTCATACATCACTCTACTACACACACATTCATACATCACTCTACTACACACACATTCATACATCACTCTACTACACACACATTCATACATCACTCTACTAAACACACATTCATACATCACTCTACTAAACACACATTCATACATCACTCTACTACACACACATTCATACATCACTCTACTACACACACATTCATACATCACTCTACTACACACATTCATACATCACTCTACTACACACACATTCATACATCACTCTACTAAACACACATTCATACATCACTCTACTACACACACATTCATACATCACTCTACTACACACACATTCATACATCACTCTACTACACACACATTCATACATCACTCTACTACACACACATTCATACATCACTCTACTACACACATTCATACATCACTCTACTACACACACATTCATACATCACTCTACTACACACACATTCATACATCACTCTACTACACACACATTCATACATCACTCTACTACACACACATTCATACATCACTCTACTACACACACATTCATACATCACTCTACTACACACACATTCATACATCACTCTACTACACACACATTCATACATCACTCTACTACACACACATTCATACATCACTCTACTACACACACATTCATACATCACTCTATTACACACACATTCATACATCACTCTACTACACACACATTCATACATCACTCTACTACACACACATTCATACATCACTCTACTACACACACATTCATACATCACTCTACTACACACACATTCATACATCACTCTACTACACACACATTCATACATCACTCTACTACACACACATTCATACATCACTCTACTACACACACATTCATACATCACTCTACTACACACACATTCATACATCACTCTACTACACACACATTCATACATCACTCTACTACACACACATTCATACATCACTCTACTACACACACATTCATACATCACTCTACTACACACACATTCATACATCACTCTACTACACACACATTCATACATCACTCTACTACACACACATTCATACATCACTCTACTACACACACATTCATACATCACTCTATTACACACACATTCATACATCACTCTACTACACACACATTCATACATCACTCTACTACACACACATTCATACATCACTCTACTACACACACATTCATACATCACTCTACTACACACACATTCATACATCACTCTACTACACACACATTCATACATCACTCTACTACACACACATTCATACATCACTCTACTACACACACATTCATACATCACTCTACTACACACACATTCATACATCACTCTACTACACACACATTCATACATCACTCTACTACACACACATTCATACATCACTCTACTACACACACATTCATACATCACTCTACTACACACACATTCATACATCACTCTACTACACACACATTCATACATCACTCTACTACACACACATTCATACATCACTCTACTACACACACATTCATACATCACTCTACTACACACACATTCATACATCACTCTACTACACACACATTCATACATCACTCTACTACACACACATTCATACATCACTCTACTACACACACATTCATACATCACTCTACTACACACACATTCATACATCACTCTACTACACACACATTCATACATCACTCTACTACACACACATTCATACATCACTCTACTACACACACATTCATACATCACTCTACTACACACACATTCATACATCACTCTACTACACACACATTCATACATCACTCTACTACACACACATTCATACATCACTCTACTACACACACATTCATACATCACTCTACAACACACACATTCATACATCACTCTACTACACACACATTCATACATCACTCTACTACACACACATTCATACATCACTCTACTACACACACATTCATACATCACTCTACTACACACACATTCATACATCACTCTACTACACACACATTCATACATCACTCTACTACACACACATTCATACATCACTCTACTACACACACATTCATACATCACTCTACTACACACACATTCATACATCACTCTACTACACACACATTCATACATCACTCTACTACACACACATTCATACATCACTCTACTACACACACATTCATACATCACTCTACTACACACACATTCATACATCACTCTACTACACACACATTCATACATCACTCTACTACACACACATTCATACATCACTCTACTACACACACATTCATACATCACTCTACTACACACACATTCATACATCACTCTACTAAACACACATTCATACATCACTCTACTACACACACATTCATACATCACTCTACTACACACACATTCATACATCACTCTACTACACACACATTCATACATCACTCTACTACACACACATTCATACATCACTCTACTAAACACACATTCATACATCACTCTACTACACACACATTCATACATCACTCTACTACACACACATTCATACATCACTCTACTACACACACATTCATACATCACTCTACTACACACACATTCATACATCACTCTACTACACACACATTCATACATCACTCTACTACACACACATTCATACATCACTCTACTACACACACATTCATACATCACTCTACTACACACACATTCATACATCACTCTACTACACACACATTCATACATCACTCTACTACACACACATTCATACATCACTCTACTAAACACACATTCATACATCACTCTACTACACACACATTCATACATCACTCTACTACACACACATTCATACATCACTCTACTACACACACATTCATACATCACTCTACTACACACACATTCATACATCACTCTACTACACACACATTCATACATCACTCTACTACACACACATTCATACATCACTCTACTACACACACATTCATACATCACTCTACTACACACACATTCATACATCACTCTACTACACACACATTCATACATCACTCTACTAAACACACATTCATACATCACTCTACTAAACACACATTCATACATCACTCTACTACACACACATTCATACATCACTCTACTACACACATTCATACATCACTCTACTACACACACATTCATACATCACTCTACTAAACACACATTCATACATCACTCTACTACACACACATTCATACATCACTCTACTACACACATCACTCTACACACACATTCATACATCACTCTACTACACACACATTCATACATCACTCTACACACACATTCATACATCACTCTACTACACACACATTCATACATCACTCTACTACACACACATTCATACATCACTCTACTACACACATTCATACATCACTCTACTACACACACATTCATACATCACTCTACTACACACACATTCATACATCACTCTACTACACACACATTCATACATCACTCTACTACACACACATTCATACATCACTCTACTACACACACATTCATACATCACTCTACTACACACACATTCATACATCACTCTACTAAACACACATTCATACATCACTCTACTACACACACATTCATACATCACTCTACTACACACACATTCATACATCACTCTACTAAACACACATTCATACATCACTCTACTACACACATTCATACATCACTCTACTACACACACATTCATACATCACTCTACTACACACACATTCATACATCACTCTACTACACACATTCATACATCACTCTACTACACACACATTCATACATCACTCTACTAAACACACATTCATACATCACTCTACTACACACACATTCATACATCACTCTACTACACACACATTCATACATCACTCTACTACACACATTCATACATCACTCTACTACACACACATTCATACATCACTCTACTACACACATTCATACATCACTCTACTACACACATTCATACATCACTCTACTACACACACATTCATACATCACTCTACTACACACACATTCATACATCACTCTACTACACACATTCATACATCACTCTACTACACACACATTCATACATCACTCTACTACACACACATTCATACATCACTCTACTACACACACATTCATACATCACTCTACTACACACACATTCATACATCACTCTACTACACACATTCATACATCACTCTACTACACACACATTCATACATCACTCTACTACACACACATTCATACATCACTCTACTACACACACATTCATACATCACTCTACTACACACATTCATACATCACTCTACTACACACACATTCATACATCACTCTACTACACACACATTCATACATCACTCTACTACACACATTCATACATCACTCTACTACACACACATTCATACATCACTCTACTACACACATTCATACATCACTCTACTACACACATTCATACATCACTCTACTACACACATTCATACATCACTCTACTACACACATTCATACATCACTCTACTACACACATTTATACATCACTCTACTACACACATTCATACATCACTCTACTACACACATTCATACATCACTCTACTACACACATTTATACATCACTCTACTACACACATTCATACATCACTCTACTACACACATTCATACATCACTCTACTACACACATTCATACATCACTCTACTACACACATTCATACATCACTCTACTACACACATTCATACATCACTCTACTACACACACATTCATACATCACTCTAATACACACATTCATACATCACTCTACTACACACATTCATACATCACTCTACTACACACACATTCATACATCACTCTACTACACACACATTCATACATCACTCTACTACACACACATTCATACATCACTCTACTAAACACACATTCATACATCACTCTACTACACACACATTCATACATCACTCTACTAACACACATTCATACATCACTCTACTACACACATTCATACATCACTCTACTACACACACATTCATACATCACTCTACTACACACACATTCATACATCACTCTACTACACACATTCATACATCACTCTACTACACACACATTCATACATCACTCTACTATACACACATTCATACATCACTCTACTACACACACATTCATACATCACTCTACTACACACACATTCATACATCACTCTACTAACACACATTCATACATCACTCTACTACACACACATTCATACATCACTCTACTACACACACATTCATACATCACTCTACTACACACACATTCATACATCACTCTACTACACACACATTCATACATCACTCTACTACACACACATTCATACATCACTCTACTACACACACATTCATACATCACTCTACTATACACACATTCATACATCACTCTACTACACACACATTCATACATCACTCTACTAACACACATTCATACATCACTCTACTACACACACATTCATACATCACTCTACTACACACACATTCATACATCACTCTACTACACACACATTCATACATCACTCTACTACACACACATTCATACATCACTCTACTACACACACATTCATACATCACTCTACTACACACACATTCATACATCACTCTACTAAACACACATTCATACATCACTCTACTACACACACATTCATACATCACTCTACTACACACACATTCATACATCACTCTACTACACACACATTCATACATCACTCTACTACACACACATTCATACATCACTCTACTACACACACATTCATACATCACTCTACTACACACACATTCATACATCACTCTACTACACACACATTCATACATCACTCTACTACACACACATTCATACATCACTCTACTACACACACATTCATACATCACTCTACTACACACACATTCATACATCACTCTACTACACACACATTCATACATCACTCTACTACACACACATTCATACATCACTCTACTACACACACATTCATACATCACTCTACTACACACATTCATACATCACTCTACTACACACACATTCATACATCACTCTACTACACACATTCATACATCACTCTACTACACACACATTCATACATCACTCTACTACACACACATTCATACATCACTCTACTACACACATTCATACATCACTCTACTACACACACATTCATACATCACTCTACTACACACACATTCATACATCACTCTACTACACACATTCATACATCACTCTACTACACACACATTCATACATCACTCTACTACACACACATTCATACATCACTCTACTACACACATTCATACATCACTCTACTACACACACATTCATACATCACTCTACTACACACACATTCATACATCACTCTACTACACACACATTCATACATCACTCTACTACACACACATTCATACATCACTCTACTACACACACATTCATACATCACTCTACTACACACACATTCATACATCACTCTACTACACACACATTCATACATCACTCTACTACACACACATTCATACATCACTCTACTACACACACATTCATACATCACTCTACTACACACACATTCATACATCGCTCTACTACACACACATTCATACATCACTCTACTACACACACATTCATACATCACTCTACTACACACACATTCATACATCGCTCTACTACACACACATTCATACATCGCTCTACTACACACACATTCATACATCACTCTACTACACACACATTCATACATCACTCTACTAAACACACATTCATACATCACTCTACTACACACACATTCATACATCACTCTACTACACACACATTCATACATCACTCTACTACACACACATTCATACATCACTCTACTACACACACATTCATACATCACTCTACTACACACACATTCATACATCACTCTACTACACACACATTCATACATCACTCTACTACACACACATTCATACATCACTCTACTACACACACATTCATACATCACTCTACTACACACACATTCATACATCACTCTACTACACACACATTCATACATCACTCTACTAAACACACATTCATACATCACTCTACTAAACACACATTCATACATCACTCTACTAAACACACATTCATACATCACTCTACTAAACACACATTCATACATCACTCTACTACACACACATTCATACATCACTCTACTAAACACACATTCATACATCACTCTACTACACACACATTCATACATCACTCTACTAAACACACATTCATACATCACTCTACTAAACACACATTCATACATCACTCTACTAAACAAACATTCATACATCACTCTACTAAACACACATTCAGACATCACTCTACTACACAAACATTCATACATCACTCTACTACACACACATTTATACATCACTCTACTACACAAACATTCATACATCACTCTACTACACAAACATTCATACATCTCTCTACTACACACATATTCATACATCACTCTACTACACACATTTATACATCACTCTACTACAAACACATTCATACATCACTCTACTACACACATTCATACATCGCTCTATTACACACACATTTATACAACACTCTACTACACCCACATTCATACAACACTCTACTATACACACACATTCATACAACACTCTACTACACACACATTCATACATCACTCTACTACACACATTTATACAGCACTCTACTACACACACATTTTCATACATCACTCTATTACACACACATTCATACATCACTCTCCTAAACACACATTCATACATCACTCTACTACACAAACATTCATACATCACTCTACTACACAAACATTCATACATCACTCTACTAAACACACATTCATACATCACTCTACTAAACAAACATTCATACATCACTCTACTACACAAACATTCATACATCACTCTACTAAACACACATTCATACATCACTCTACTAAACACACATTCATACATCACTCTACTAACAAACATTCATACATCACTCTACTAAACACACATTCATACATCACTCTACTAAACAAACATTCATACATCACTCTACTAAACACACATTCATACATCACTCTACTAAACACACATTCATACATCACTCTACTAAACACACATTCATACATCACTCTACTAAACACACATTCATACATCACTCTACTAAACACACATTCATACATCACTCTACTAAACACACATTCATACATCACTCTACTACACAAACATTCATACATCACTCTACTAAACACACATTCATACATCAATCTACTAAACACACATTCATACATCACTCTACTACACAAACATTCATACATCACTCTACTAAACACACATTCATACATCACTCTACTAAACACACATTCATACATCACTCTACTACACACACATTCATACATCACTCTACTACACACACATTCATACATCACTCTACTAAACACACATTCATACATCACTCTACTAAACACACATTCATACATCACTCTACTAAACACACATTCATACATCACTCTACTAAACACACATTCATACATCACTCTACTAAACACACATTCATACATCACTCTACTACACACACATTCATACATCACTCTACTAAACACACATTCATACATCAATCTACTACACACACATTTTCATACATCACTCTACTACACAAACATTCATACATCACTCTACTAAACACACATTCATACATCAATCTACTACACACACATTCATACATCACTCTACTACACACACATTCATACATCACTCTACTACACACACATTCATACATCACTCTACTACACACACATTCATACATCACTCTACTAAACACACATTCATACATCACTCTACTACACACACATTCATACATCACTCTACTAAACACACATTCATACATCACTCTACTAAACACACATTCATACATCACTCTACTACACACACATTCATACATCACTCTACTAAACACACATTCATACATCACTCTACTACACACACATTCATACATCACTCTACTACACACACATTCATACATCACTCTACTACACACACATTCATACATCACTCTACTACACACACATTCATACATCACTCTACTACACACACATTCATACATCACTCTACTACACACACATTCATACATCACTCTACTACACACACATTCATACATCACTCTACTACACACACATTCATACATCACTCTACTACACACACATTCATACATCACTCTACTACACACACATTCATACATCACTCTACTACACACACATTCATACATCACTCTACTACACACACATTCATACATCACTCTACTACACACACATTCATACATCACTCTACTACACACACATTCATACATCACTCTACTACACACACATTCATACATCACTCTACTACACACACATTCATACATCACTCTACTACACACACATTCATACATCACTCTACTACACACACATTCATACATCACTCTACTACACACACATTCATACATCACTCTATTACACACACATTCATACATCACTCTACTACACACACATTCATACATCACTCTACTACACACACATTCATACATCACTCTACTACACACACATTCATACATCACTCTACTACACACACATTCATACATCACTCTACTACACACACATTCATACATCACTCTACTACACACACATTCATACATCACTCTACTACACACACATTCATACATCACTCTACTACACACACATTCATACATCGCTCTACTACACACACATTCATACATCACTCTACTACACACACATTCATACATCACTCTACTACACACACATTCATACATCGCTCTACTACACACACATTCATACATCACTCTACTACACACACATTCATACATCGCTCTACTACACACACATTCATACATCGCTCTACTACACACACATTCATACATCACTCTACTACACACACATTCATACATCACTCTACTACACACACATTCATACATCACTCTACTACACACACATTCATACATCACTCTACTACACACACATTCATACATCACTCTACTACACACACATTCATACATCACTCTACTACACACACATTCATACATCACTCTACTACACACACATTCATACATCACTCTACTACACACACATTCATACATCGCTCTACTACACACACATTCATACATCACTCTACTACACACACATTCATACATCACTCTACTACACACACATTCATACATCGCTCTACTACACACACATTCATACATCACTCTACTACACACACATTCATACATCACTCTACTACACACACATTCATACATCACTCTACTACACACACATTCATACATCACTCTACTACACACACATTCATACATCACTCTACTACACACACATTCATACATCACTCTACTACACACACATTCATACATCACTCTACTACACACACATTCATACATCACTCTACTACACACACATTCATACATCACTCTACTACACACACATTCATACATCACTCTACTACACACACATTCATACATCACTCTACTACACACACATTCATACATCACTCTACTACACACACATTCATACATCACTCTACTACACACACATTCATACATCACTCTACTACACACACATTCATACATCACTCTACTACACACACATTCATACATCACTCTACTACACACACATTCATACATCACTCTACTACACACACATTCATACATCACTCTACTACACACACATTCATACATCACTCTACTACACACACATTCATACATCACTCTACTACACACACATTCATACATCACTCTACTACACACACATTCATACATCACTCTACTACACACACATTCATACATCGCTCTACTACACACACATTCATACATCACTCTACTACACACACATTCATACATCACTCTACTACACACACATTCATACATCACTCTACTACACACACATTCATACATCACTCTACTACACACACATTCATACATCACTCTACTACACACACATTCATACATCACTCTACTACACACACATTCATACATCACTCTACTACACACACATTCATACATCACTCTACTACACACACATTCATACATCGCTCTACTACACACACATTCATACATCACTCTACTACACACACATTCATACATCACTCTACTACACACACATTCATACATCACTCTACTACACACACATTCATACATCACTCTACTACACACACATTCATACATCACTCTACTACACACACATTCATACATCGCTCTACTACACACACATTCATACATCGCTCTACTACACACACATTCATACATCACTCTACTACACACACATTCATACATCACTCTACTACACACACATTCATACATCACTCTACTACACACACATTCATACATCACTCTACTACACACACATTCATACATCACTCTACTACACACACATTCATACATCACTCTACTACACACACATTCATACATCACTCTACTACACACACATTCATACATCACTCTACTACACACACATTCATACATCACTCTACTACACACACATTCATACATCACTCTACTACACACACATTCATACATCACTCTACTACACACACATTCATACATCACTCTACTACACACACATTCATACATCACTCTACTACACACACATTCATACATCACTCTACTACACACACATTCATACATCACTCTACTACACACACATTCATACATCACTCTACTACACACACATTCATACATCGCTCTACTACACACACATTCATACATCGCTCTACTACACACACATTCATACACCACTCTACTACACACACATTCATACATCACTCTACTAAACACACATGCATACATCACTCTACTAAACACACATTCATACATCACTCTACTAAACACACATTCATACATCACTCTACTAAACACACATGCATACATCACTCTACTAAACACACATTCATACATCACTCTACTAAACAC
>JBBPBX010091527.1:0-13919 GCA_038048925.1 Garcialebias charrua
CAGAATTGAAAAAGACTTCTGGACAGAAGTCGAAACGTTTTCTGCAACAAATAAAGTCCAGTTGATCCTGTATTGAACGCCTTTTTTGATTTCATCATGTCCTGGACGACTGAGAATCTTCACCAGCATATTGCTTTCCATTATTATATCTTCTTTCCAAGCATTATATCTATCCTGTGATCCTTCAAGCGAGTAGGATGTCAATAAATGATAAAAATCTGATATAATACCTTTTTTTAAACTATCTTTAGTTAGCATTTCTTCTAAAGTTGACTTTAGAGGTTTTGTCAGCACATTGTTCTGAGTTGTTTTTATAAAATTTCTGAGTTGAAGATATTTAAAAAAATGATTCTTATTTATATTAAATTTATTCTGTAACTCTTGAAAGCTCATTAGTGTGTCTGAGTTTGATTCATATAGGTGTTCAATCATTTGGAGACCTTTATCCTTCCATTCTTTAAATGTTGAGTCCATTTTACCTGGTAAAAAGAATTGGTTTCCCCACACTGGGCTAAATAAAGATAAATTATTTGATTCGTTTAGAATTTTTTTAACATCTCTCCATACTCTAATTGTATTTTTAAGAAATGGGTTTTTAGTTTGTTTCAGGAGCTTCATTATTGAGTTGGAATATAAATATGCTGGGAGTGTTACTGTTAAATCTTGTGTTTCCATATCAACCCAATGTGGAGAATGTTTACTATAATAAAACATCATAGACCTAAGATGTACAGCATAATAGTACCAGTGAAAATTAGGGCATTTCAAGCCTCCCCGATCATACGGGAGGTACAGTAATGTTAAGCGTATCCTGGATTTCCTATTTTTCCATAAGAAACGTATCATCATCTTTCTTATTTGTGGAAAGAATTCAGGAGGAGGTGGAAGGGCAACATTCTGAAACACATAAAGCACTTTTGGTAGTATATTCATTTTCATTAAATTTACTCTTCCTATCATAGATATTGGCAATGGCATCCATCTTTCTAAAGAATCACCTACTGCATTTAATATGTGTTTATAGTTAGTTGCGGATATCTGTTCTATATTCGATGAAATGTATATTCCTAAATACTTAAATTCATTTACTATCTTAAACTGTTGTATTTCTGGAGTTATATTAATCTTATCATTCTTATCAAGGAGTAGCATTGAAGATTTCTTTTTATTTATTTTATATCCCGATATCTCACCATATTGTTTGATTATGTCCAAAATATATTTTATTGAGCTATTCATTTTAGATACAAATAAAATAACATCATCTGCAAACAAGGAAATTCTATGTTCATTGGATCCTACTTTGATTCCATAAATTTGCGGGTGTGAACGGATAGCAATAGCAAATGGCTCCATTGCCAGAGTAAATAACAAAGGTGACAATGGGCATCCTTGTCTGCATCCTCTACTGATCTTTATTGGTTTAGATATATTTCTATTTGTTATAATTTCAGCTGAAGGGTTACTATATAATATTTTTACCCATTGGACAAACTTATTTCCACAATTAAACCTTTCTAATACCTGAGTCAAGGAATTCCCAATCTATCCTATCAAATGCTTTTTCTGCATCCAATGATAGAAGAGCTGAATCTGGGGATCCCTTATTGTAATAAATTATATTTGTTACTCGTCTCACATTATGAAAGCCTTGCCTCCCTAATATGAATCCATTTTGATCATGGTGTATTATTTTTGGCAAGATCTTTTGTAGACGTAATGCTAGCAATTTAGATATTATTTTCAGATCTGCATTTAACAAACTAATTGGCCTGAAATTTTCACATGTATCTAATGGTTTATCTGGTTTCGGTAAAAGAGTAATCATGGCAGCGTTTATTGATGGGGGAAGAGAATTTGAGCTGAAAATTTCTTTAAACATATCTAGTAGTGGGGCTAAAAGTTTATCTTTAAAAATTTTGTATAAATCTATTGGGAGGCCATCAGGTCCTCCCCTTTTTCCTGATTTCATATTGTTGATAGCTTGTCCCAACTCTTCCTCCGTTATTTCTAAATTCAGGGTTTCCCTATCTCCTTCTGAAAACTTAGGTATATTTAAATTTGTTAAGAATTGATCTGTTTTTCCTAATGTTATTTTTTCTTGTGCTTTATACAAATCCTCATAATAATTCTTAAACGCTGAGTTTATTTGTTGTGGATCTTGTAAAGTTTGTTCATTTATTTTAATAGATGTAATTGGTTGCCTAAATTCTAACTGTTTTATTTGCCAAGCTAATAGTTTTCCTGTTTTATCTCCCTGTTCATAGAATGTTTGTTTAAGTCGTAATAAACTTGATGCGGCTCTTGATGCTGAGTGTTTATTGTATTCTGCTCTTAAAATTAATAATTCCTTTTCCAGTTGTGGATCTTGTTTTTTGTTTATTTTCTCTTGTATTGTTTTTATTTTATTTTCCATCTGTATTCTGGTTTTCTCAGTTTGTTTTGTCTTGGAACCTGTATAGCTAATAATATGCCCTCTAAGAAAGGCCTTAAAAGCTTCCCATCTTATACACGCTGATGTTTCAATAGTATTAATCTGAAAAAATTCTTCTACTTGTTTCCTTAAGTATTTCACAAAGTTTTCATCTCGTAGCCATTTGTGTTGAAATTGCCATCTTGGAGGATCCCTCTTTATTTTATCATCTTTATAAACTAACCTGCACGGTGCATGGTCTGAAATAACTATATTTTCATAGGAACATTCTGTGATTTTATACTGTAACTCTGTAGAAATTAAATAATAGTCTATTCTAGAGTAGGTTTTGAAAGTACTTGAATAGCAGGAGTATGCTTTGTTAACTAAGTTTCTCTCTCTCCATTCATCACATAACTCTAGCTCCCTCATCATTGTTTTTATTGCTGTTCTACAGTTAGTATGCGATTGATCCGTTCCTGTTGACCTGTCCAAGTTTGGATTTAATGCACAATTAAAATCTCCGCCCATTATGTGTAGCCCTTTAAGTGATGTTAGTGTGAGGAGTATATCGTTATAAAATTTATTATCATCCACATTTGGACCATATATGTTAGTTAAAATTAGCATTTCTGACATTAAATAGCCTTGAAGTATTAGGTATCTTCCTCTTTTATCTTTAATTATGTTTTTAATTTGCAATGGTACCGATTCGTGAACTAAAGTCATTACCCCTCTAGACTGAGAAGTGTATGGTGCCGTATAAATGCTGCCCTTCCACCTCCTTTTTACCTTTAACAAATCCTCATCAAGAAGATGTGTTTCTTGGAGGAACACAATTTTTGAATCCATTTCTTTTAATCTGTTCATAACTTGTTTAACTTTTTGAAGACGTTGAAGACCTCTGCAGTTCCATGAAATAAAATTAAACTTTACTGTTTGAGACATACTGTAATAAAATTAGTCCATTAAATAAATTTGCATTGTTTGAGACACAACAACAACAAAAAAAAAACGATGTTAAATCGCACATCCATCATGTACAACTCCACTAAATACAAAACATAAACATCCCTCCCCACACCAACCCTCCCTCCCAGAGTTGAGAGGATCCCTCCCGCTTCCATTGCGTCTCCCGGTATAGCTAGAAACCAATCCACACCTAGTGAGGATCAGTACCACCACTCTTTGCTTGTCTGCAACAACTTCCCCCGATACTGCCTAGAATTGAAAATTATATATTAAAAAAACAAAACAAAAAACAAAACAATAATAATAATAAATTAAAAACAAAAATAAATAAATAAATAAATAAATAAAAATAAAAATAAATAAATAAATAAAAAATAATAATAAAAAATAATAATAAATAGATAAATAAAAAAATGAAAAAATAAAAAAATAAAAAATAAATAAATAAATAAATAAACCTAAATAAAATAATAATTTATAATTCTAACCTCTGTTCACTCATGTTTAGAGCCTATTCAAATAACTAACTTATATTCCCTATGCTCTACTTTAAGCTTCTATTTATTCAAAGACCCTTATATATTTATATTATTAACCAAATATATTCACTGCATTGCCCAGTAAAAGATAAACAGATAAGACGTATTTACATATTTACTGTAGAACTAAACTATAAGTCCAGTATACCAGTCAATGTCAAAACATTACATTCCAGATTATTGTCATTATTATTATTTTTTTTTTTACATACCATCCATGTCCTTTTTTCTTTCTTTCTTCTTTTCCCTTCCTCAAGGCTTTGCATGTTTTGAGTCTTCCTCAATTTCTTTTATAAACTTGCTTGCGTCTTCAAAGGAGTTAAATTTCAATGTTTTATTTTTAAATGTCACCAATAGTGTTGCAGGATGAATTATTCCATTACGAATGCCCAGTTTACGTAGTTGTTCTCGAATTGGGTCAAGCTTTTTCCGGAGTTGGTGAAGCCCCGGAGCCAAATCTGGGTAAAAGCGGACCTGTTGTTCTTTATAATATATATCCTTCTTCGTTCGTGCTGCTCTCATGACCCCCTGCTTCTCACGAAGATTCACAAACCTCATCAGCAGGGTTCTGGGTCGCGCAGCGCCGTCCATCCTCCGGCCCAGTCTGTAGGCGGACTCCAGGCTCACCTTGGCCTGCAGGCCCTCCGAGGCCTGCGCCGCGTCGGCGTTGCTCCCCACAGATTCAGGAATCCACCGCTCCAAAAAAGCACAGAGGTCAGAGCCCTCAGCGCCTTCCGGAAGACCCACGAGCCGTAAGTTATTTAAGCGAGCTCTTGATTCCAAATCCATCAATTTATTTTCCATCGATTTGTTGTTAGCCTGTAAGGTGCTAACGTTAGCTCGTAGCTTAGCCACCTCATCCTCTGCTAAGGAGATGCGGTCTTCTGTTTGTGAAACCCGCTCGTTGTAGTCTTTCATCTCCTGCTTCATGTTTTTTAGCGTTTCCAACACTCCATCGAGTTTAGAAGAGAATTCAGTTCGTAGGCTTGTTATTGCAGATAGGATTTGGTCAAACTTACTGCTTTCTGGGTCGCTTTCTCCTCCTTGTTCCGCCATGTTTCTGTTAGCTTTCCGGGCTTCACTACGAAGGTTGTGGTCAAACAGCGTGGTTTGTTTAGTCGTGTCGCTTTTCCCTTTGTTCGTTTTAGTACGGTTAGGCATACTTCCTCAGACTGTCTCCTTTATTTTGCATTTATCGCAGTGAACAGCCGTTATCTTGACATATTGAGGCAGTAGCTTCGGAGCGAAGTTACGTGCGTCTGCTCAAGCGGTCGCCATAACCGGCAATATAATTTTTATTAATATATTTTTATTATTTATTATTTTAATATATTATTATTATTTTTATTAATATAATAATAATAAACATAATAATATTGTAATGACGCCAACACTGCAGACGGAGTCCAGCCAAACGGGGTTTATTCAGAAACAGGGACGAGCTGCTATTACCGAGGCTGCAGCTCACGCCTCAAAAGAAAACACGGTACACACACGAGCGAACACACTGCTAGCTGCCTGCTAACAACAACACACTCAGACGCTTCTTCTTCGTCTCCCTTTTTCCGGTTCCCTCCTCCCTGCTCCTACCCCTCTCCTGCCCCCACGACCAGTCCAACACATGAGGGCGGGGGACAACAGAATCACAACAGCTCAACAGAACACAGTACAACTGAACAAATACACAGAAATACTTGGACCCAAAGCAGAACCAAACACAGGGTCGTTACACTACCCCCCCACTACTGAGTCCCTCGCCCACGAGGGGACAAACAAAGTCATCAAACCGTCTTGGAGCCCTCCTCGTCCGCTGCGGGCGAGCTCCCAGCGGCGCTACAGGCTCTGGGGCCGGGGCATCATTCGATGTCGGTGATAAGGCTTCTGGGGAGGTTGGCGGACGCACCAGAGACCCTGACCATTGGCCTTCTGGGGACTGAGGTGCAGACCTGCCTTGATAGGGGGCCAACCTGTCCCGGTGCAGAGCTACTCTTCTCCTGTTCTGGGGCATCTGCACTCTGTAGACCACCTCCCCCAGGCACTCCAACACTCTGCAGGGACCCACCCACTGACTGTCCAGCTTTGGGCACCGTCCCTTCTTCCTACGAGGGTTGTACACCCAGACCAGCTCCCCTGGAGTGAAGTGTCGACCCTTAGCCCTTACATCATAGTTCCGTTTCTGGCGCATGCCTGCTTGCTCCTGCTGCCTCCGGGCAAATGCATGGGCCGTCTCTAACCTGTCCTGAAGTTTCCGGGCATACTCGGGACCCGCTGAAACATCAGGTGCATCCGGCGGGCGCCCGAAGGATAGTTCGGCTGGTGTGCGCAGCTCCCTCCCCAACATGAGGAGCGATGGGGTGCATGCCGTGGAGTCCTGTACAGCTGAGCGGCATGCCATTAGCACCAGTGGCAGGTGCTCGTCCCAGTCCCGCTGATGCTCTGCTGTGAGGATGGCCAGCTGCTGTCCCAGGGTGCGGTGGAGCCTTTCCACTAGGCCGTCGCTCTGGGGATGTAATGGTGTTGTTCTTGTTTTGTGGATGCCAAGGCGGCTGCACATGACAGAAAACACCCGTGACTCAAAATTTCTCCCCTGATCACTATGTATACTGTCTGGCACCCCAAACCTGCTAATCAGGCCCCCAACCAAAGCATCTGCCACAGTCTCTGCTTCCTGATCAGGGATGGCGTACGCCTCCGGCCATTTTGTAAAATAGTCTATAGCCGACAGGACATAACAGTTTCCCCTGTCTGAGCGTGGTAGGGGGCCCATGATGTCCACGGCCACTCGTTCCATCGGGGCTCCTACAACAAACTGTTGTAGGTGGGCGTGAGACTGACCTGTCGGCCCCTTCCGTGCCGTGCAAAGGTCACAGCGGCGGCAGAAATCCTCCACATCCCTCCTACACTGGCCCCAATAAAACCCCTGTCGGAGGCGACGGAGAGTTTTTGTGACACCAAAATGTCCAGACCCAGACGCTCCATGCACGCCCTGCAGGACTACGTCTTTCAGGCCTTTTGGGACTACAATCTGCCACCGCTCCTCACCTGTGGAGGGGTCCTTCCATGACCTCTGCAGTACTCCATCTTCCAGACGCAGAGCCTCAAACTTGGACCACAACCCTTTAGTTGCCAGCGAGAGTCCAGCAACCTCCTCCCACGGCGGCTTCAATTGTCTCTCTACCCATTGCAACACAGGCTAGATGTCAGGGTCCTGTTCCTGATGGTGCCTCCAACTGTCTGTGTCAACCACCTGCAGCTCTCTGCAGATCGCCAAGTCACTCTGACCTGGTCCTCGATGGTTCCGATGCAGCTGTTCCTCCTCCAACCTTTCCCTCCGGTCACAGTAACTGCACCCCTCTGCAGCGCAAGGCCGGTGGGAGAGGGCATCGGCATTGGCGTGCTTGGCTCCGGCCCGATGAATGACAGAGAAGTTGTAGGATTGCAGCTCCTCCAGCCACCGGGCCACCTGACCCTCAGGTTCTTTAAAAGACATCAGCCACTGGAGGGCCGAGTGATCAGTCCTGATCGTGAATGACAAACCACACAGGTAGTACTTAAAATGGCGTAGAGAAAGCACCACCGCCAGCAGCTCCCGCCTTGTCACACAGTAGCGCCTCTCAGCTTTGTTAAAGGCCCTGCTGAAATACCCCACCACTCTCTCCCCCTCCTTCCCCAGCTGGGACAGGACCCCCCCAACCCCCACGCCACTTGCATCCGTGTCGAGGATGAAGGGGAGGGAAGGGTCTGCAGGAGCGAGGACTGGGGACTCAGTCAGAGCTTGCCGCAGGCGGTCAAACGCTCCCTGGCACTGTTCAGTCCACACATAGTCTCTGTTCTTCTGGAGTAGTTGGAAAAGGGGGGCTGCTATACTTGCGAACCCCCGCACAAACCTCCTGTAATAAGAAGCCAGTCCCAGGAAGCTTTTAAGATCTCTCTGACTCGTAGGGGTTGGCCATTCTGCCACCATCTTTACTTTGTCCTCCATTGTGCCGATCCCCTCTCTGCCGACTCGGTGGCCCAGAAACGACACCTCTTGTTGCATAAAGTGACACTTATCTGGGTGGAGTCTCAGGCCCGCTGCTCTAATTCTCTCCAGTACTCTACAGAGTGAGTCCATAGCCATTGCAAAAGAGGCGCCATGGACCAGTATATCATCCAGATACACCAGACACTCCTGGCGAGGAATGTCAGCCAGCGTCTGGTCCATCAGCCTGGAAAAAGTGGCAGGTGCATTGCACAGTCCAAACGGGAGCACCTTAAACTGCCAGAGTCCCCGCCCCGTACAAAAAGCAGTCTTAGGTCTGGCACTTGTTGCTAGGGGGACCTGGTAATAACCGCTCCGAAGGTCCAGAGACGAGAACCAGTTGGAGCCGGACACCAGGTCTAGTGACTCGTCGACCCTAGGCAGTGGATATGAGTCTTTCTCAGTCACCCCGTTCAGTGGTCTGTAATCAACACACAAACGCCACTCTCCATTCTTTTTGGGCACCATGACAACAGCAGACGCCCAGGGACTGTTTGAAGGCTCGATAACATCAGCCTGCAGCATGTCTGACACTGCCCTGTCACATGCTTCCTGACGGGCCAGGGGAAGCCGGCGGGGACGACATTTTATTGGGCGTGCACCTCCCGTCAGGATGTCATGTTCCACCAAACGAGTCCGCCCCACCTGGTCTTCACTTAGGGCAAAAATGTCCTTAAAGTCCATGAGCAGCTGCAACAGTTGTTCCTGCTGCTGAGTGTCTAAACCCCTACAGTTTTCCGCCCAGATCTTCCGCACCAAGGTCTCCGCAGCGTCTTCAGTCTCCTGAGGCACCCACACTGGGTGCATAGGGCTCGCAGGTGCGGGAGCCATGGTGGCAGCAATCTGGCTGGGCTGAGGTGGGATGTGCTCGACAGCTGCAATCTGCGGTTCTGTGTAGCAGGCCACAGGACCCGTGGGGGTGTGATCAGGAGCTGCGGGCAACAGTGGAATGAGAGGGCCCTCCTTGAAGCTCCATGTCCCCACACCCAAATCCAACTGGCACCCCGCAGCCCTTAAAAAGTCCAGCCCCAATATGCACATGTCCTGCACCTCTGCTACCCACACAGGGTGGGTGATAGATCGGCCACCTACATTAAAAGTCATTGTCCCCCTCCCCTTCATAGGTGCCATGTCCCCTGTGACTGTGCGCAGCTGCACTGTGGTGGGTTGGATCAGAGTCCAGTCCGGTACCATCTCAGGCCTCACTAGCGTTACCGTGGAACCAGTGTCAATCAGGGCCGTGCATGGGAACCCTTCCACTGAGACGGGGACATAACAAAAGTCTCCAACACATGTGCGGCCGACCACCACAACCACGGTCGCTTGGTCGGGGGCGGAGTCAATTTCGGAGGGATTCTGGGCTCGGGCCCCCTGTTCGAGCTGTCGGCCCCCGCCCACTGGCGATGGAGGTGTGGAGGCTACGGTCGGGATCTGCGATTCCTCCCCCCCGCAGACCCCGTGTCGTTTCCCTGCGTCTTGACTGTTTTAGGACACCGCCTCAGGAGGTGTCCCGGTTGGCCACAGCCCCAACAAACGGCCGGGGGTGCGGAGGAGTCCCGCGTCGACTGCAGTGCCACCGCTCGGACCATTTCTGTCAGCTCCGAGACCCAAGCAGGTTTCTCCTGGTTCAGCTCTGCCCCCTCCGCAGATCTGCATGCCGGTGGTTGTCCTCTCAGGTCGTTTCCCGCTGCTACTCCCAGCAAACACTCTCTCTCCACTGCTAAGTCCAATGCATCTTGCAGGGATCGGGGGTGCATCAGTTGAACCTGCACACGCAGCTCCGGTGGTGCCAGGGCTCTGATGAACTGATCTTTTGCTAGTTCATTCTGAACCCCTGACTGCATGTGTGAATAGGCTCTGCGTGTGAGGCTCTCAATGTCATTAGCCAAAGCACGCAGGGGTTCACCCGGCAACCTGCTCCTGTTGCAGAGTTTATTTTTAAAAATGTCTGGTTGCACACATTGTCCAAACCGCCTCTTTAAAGCTCCAACTAGTGCATCATAGTCTTTTCTGTCCTCTGAGCTTAACAATAACAAGCAGTCCAGTGCATCATCTTGTAGACAGAGAGCCAGCTGCAGGGCTTTATGCTCTGCTGTCCACCTCCCTGCATGAGCCAGCAGCTCAAACTGTGCATGGAAGGCCTCCCAGCTGGACCTACCGGAGTACTTGGGCGTCTTCAACGGGACAGTGACATTTTGGACGACGCTATCGTAACTGTCATGGCTGCCGCCATGTGAATCTTTTGGCGCGCTTGGAGAAAATGGCGTCGACGGACCCGCCCCCCGCCGGTACTCAGTCCTGCTTCGGCAGCCATGCTCGCTGCAGAGCTGCGCTGAGCAGCCGTCGCCTGAGTTATTTTAGTGAACCCCTCTCTCCGAGCCTCTTCGTCCTCCATTCCCTCCGCTTTAATTTTCACCTGGGCGAGCGCTCCGTCCATGACGCTGATGTCGCGGGTGGAGGCGACGAGCCAGTAGTACTCACTCAGCTCGGTAGCGTTGGTTTACTTCTGACACCAATGTAATGACGCCAACACTGCAGACGGAGTCCAGCCAAATGGGGTTTATTCAGAAACAGGGACGAGCTGCTATTACCGAGGCTGCAGCTCACGCCTCAAAACGCGGTACACACGCGAGCGAACACACTGCTAACTGCCTGCTAACAACAACACACTCAGATGCTTCTTCTTCGTCTCCCTTTTTGCGGTCCCTCCTCCCTGCTCCTACCCCTCTCCTGCCCCCACGACCAGTCCAACACATGAGGGCGGGAGAATCACAACAGCTCAACAGAACACAGTACAACTGAACAAATACACAGAAATACTTGATTTTGATTTGATTTATTGATTCATTCATTTTATAATAAAAAACACAAAATAAAACATTTTAACACAAAGATAACAAGAAAATGAAAATATAAAATGAAAGGTGGCAGATGAAGAAAAAATCTTATTGTATCTGCCCCTTATTTTCTAACAAACCATTCAAACAAACAAATTCATTAAATACAAAAAAAGAAAATCGAATAATTCATTTACTCCCTTAATCACATGAATTACTATTTAAACTCATGTCTTCGTTAAACATATTTCCTTAACAATTTATCCTTGATCTTTCTTTTGAATATAATTATTAATTTAGCTTCTTTAATGTCAGTTTCCACCTCGTTCCATAACCTAACTCCCTGAACTATTGCAGTCCTTCCTTTCAAACTAGTTCTATACCTAGGCATAACAAACATATAACATATAATCCCTTGAGATTATAACAACTCAATCGTTTTACAAAATAAATCTGAACATTCAAAGGCAACACATTATGATGAGCTCTATACATCATTAACAAAATATTATAATCCACCAGATCGTAAAACATCAGTAATTTCATCTGATAAAATAACGTACTTGTTGGATGACGATAAGGTTTTCTGGTAATAATTCTTATAACTCTCTTCTGTAAAACAAAAATAGGTTTTGTAATCGATCTACACGCCTTACCCCAAATACCAACACAATAAATCATATGTGGAACAACAAGTGTATTATATAACAGATACAATGCCTTGTCATTCAATAGTCAAAGTCAAAGTCAAAGTCAAAGTCAACTTTATTGTCAGATCTGCAATATGTACAGTGCAGGACATACACAGGACCGAAATTGCGTTTCTCTCAGTCCCTCGGTGCAACAGTAAACATCTAAACATTGAAACACTGAAACATATAATAATAGACATAAGCATAAAAATAGTAAAACTAACACTGTCCTGTGTTTTTTTTTTTTTTTTGCATAGTGGTATAAAAAAAGAGTATAAAAAGTATAACTAAAATAAACTAAAGGTTTCTAGCATTGACATTTGCAAAGTGGCAAAGCAGCGTATGAGTCAATGTACACAGTATATGTATGAGGTAGTAGTTGATGTTGTTGTAGAGGCAAAAAGTGGCATATGCAGTAAGGCACATTGGGCATCCCTAAATAAGACCGTTCAGAGCACACTGTATATGTACCAGCAGTGGTGTAGATATTAGAGTAGTGTAAATAAATGTAAACAGTAGTAATTACATGTAAGCAGTAGTAATAAAAGTAAACAGTATTAATAAATGTAAACAGAGAATGTAAACAGTATTATGATTATAGGCAGTGATGTAATACAGACATTAGTGCAATTATGAGAAGTAGTGCAAACTGTATGAGCACATGACCGCTCTCTAACTCTATAAAATACTGAAATAGATTTAGATAAAAAAAAATTTGAGAGAACTTATATGTTGCTTCCAAGACAATTTTTCGTCAATTATCACACCCAAAAACTTGACCTCATGGACTCTACAAATTTCAGAACCATCAATTTTAAACGAAACGTCAATAGATTTATCTTTATTACTAAAAATCATATAATTTGTTTTATCTAAATTTAATGATAATTTATTAAGTTTAAACCAGAACTGAACTTTGTCAAGTTCGGTCGTCATTAATTCCATTGCTTGTTCAATACTTTTACCAAAAGTAAAAAATGAAGTATCATCAGCAAATAAGATGCTTTGAAGAAGACCAGACACCTTTACCAAATCATTAATATATAAAATAAATAACTTTGGTCCCAACACCGATCCTTGTGGGACTCCACATGTGATTGTGCTATACTCAGATTTCACATCATCTATTTGAACAAACTGTGATCTTTCCTTCAAGTAACTACGTATCCATTGTAACGCCAATTCTCTGATACCATAACTTTGCAACTTATCAATAAGTATTGAGTGGTCAACAGTATCAAATGCTTTCTTCAAGTCTACAAACACACCAATACAGTATTGCCTTTGATCCACAGCAGTTGTAACTTTTTCAATTAAATCCACAAGAGCCATAGATGTGGAATTCATTGTTCTGAACCCATATTGACTGTTTGTCAAAATATTATGTTTGTCAATAAATTTGTCCAACCTAATAACAAATAATTTTCTAATATTTTTGAAAACTGTGGTAGCAAAGATATCGGTCTGTAGTTATTGAACAAACATTTTTCACCACTTTTGAAAATAGGAACCACCTTTGCTATTTTCATTCGATTTGGAAACACTCCTGATGTAAAAGACAAATTGCAAATATATGTAAATGGCACAATCACGTGACCTATTATATTCTTTACAAATGTCATATCCATGTCCATATAATCCTTGGATTTTTTGTCAGCCATTTTATTAACCATATTCATTATTTCATCATTAGTTGTTCCATTAAGGAACATACTATGTAAACAATCTTCAATCAAGTAAGTAACATTTTTATGAACCCTAGGTAATTTTTGCTGCAAGGTTTTTTCCAACCTCTGTAAAATATTGATTGAATTTATTAACAATCTCATCATTATTATTTATTTCTTCATGGTCTACTACAAAATTCTGTGAAGTATTGATTCTTACTGTATGTTTTTTCAAGACATTATTTATTACTTTCCATGTCGCCTTTATATTACCACCACTTCTGTGCAATAAGTCACTATAATATTCTTTCTTATGCTTCCTTATGATCCCTACTAATTTATTCTTATATTTCTTATACTTATCTTCTGCTTCCTGTGTTTTGCATTTCAGAAAACATGAATATAAATTATTCTTCTTTTTGCATGCATTCCTTAATCCATTAGTCATCCAAGGTTGGTCAACTATTTTCTTCTTGGTATAATTTTTTTGCGCACAGTGTTTTTCATAAAGAGTTTCCAAAATATTCATGAATATATCATATGACTTATTTACATCATCAACATATACATTTTCCCAATTTTGATTAACGAGATATTGCTTTAGTTTATCTAAAGCTTTTTTAGATGTATTTATTATTCTATTCGTATTAGTAATTGGTTTCACAGTATTATGATACTTGTTATAGATAGTAAAAACCGGCAAGTGATCACTCAGATCTGTCATCAAAATACCACTAGTTACATCTTCATTGTTTATGTTTGTAAATATATTGTCGAT
>JBBPBX010091528.1:0-13919 GCA_038048925.1 Garcialebias charrua
GTTTTAATGCACTAGGTGGTCAGTATACTGTTGTTGATAACCTGTCAGCATTTTAAAAGAGGCAATGATGGATTTTCTTGACTGAAGACTCTTCAGCAGCTCTTGTTGCAGCAGCAGCAGAAGCCTTGCCTTTAAGATCTGGTATTATGACTGGTCAATTCATGTCTCATAGTGAAATTTGATAGCCATGTTAAAACACAAGGTTTCAACACTTATGTTCTTTTGTTTGACAAAAATGTCTGGCTTAGTCATTATAAAGTTAACTTATTATTATTTTTATACCATACAATACCATTTTATTTAGAAAGCACTTTAAACAGCGACAAGGCCAATCCAAAGTGCTGTACAAACAAACAAACAAACAAACAACAGGCAACACACACAATGAAGTACAAAACAAAAGACATGAAAACATTGCAGATCATAAATAAAATGACCAAATACAGATCAGCTGGTGTTGAAAGCAACAGAACAGTAATGGGTCTTTAAGTGGGATTTGAAAACTGAGAGGGAGGGGGCCTGTCTGACAAGCAGCGGTAACTCGTTCCAGAGTCTTGGTCCTTTATACATGAATATTTCTGTTCAGTTACCTGAGATGACTTCTGTTGTGACTTGGCGGTGCTATATAAATAAACTGAATTGAATTGAAACAAGCATGAGGTTTTGTAACCAATGTCACTACTCAGCTCTGTCGAGCTGTCTAAAAGCTTGATGTATATTTATATTGAACATAAGAAACTGCTTATAATCTTTCAAAATATTCCTTGAAGGAATGCATATTGCCCACTGCCTTTCATGCCAGTTTTGAACTAAGACCATACTATGATGAGACGCTGTTTTGATCAAATCTTGTAATCAAAGTAAATGATGCACAGTCTCATGTGAGATATGTTAGTTTACGGATTATATGTTTAAGATGACTTCCAGCCACTAGCACACCCAAGACTGAGTTATAGTCATTTATGTGTTTGCTAATGTCAATTAGCTATGGAGATCATCTGGTGACTCCAAAAGTTAAATACTGTAATTGTAAATGCACATCTACTGATTACTTTCTGGAAGTTTCATTGAAATTTGTCCAATGATTCATGAGAGATTTGGCTAACAGACAAATGGTCAATGTTGACTTCAACCATTTATGACAAGGTTTTAAGCACACACACACACACACGTATGCACGCACGCACACACACACACACACACGCATGCACGCACGCACGCATGCACACACACACACACACACACACACACACACACAAAACTGTTGTGCAAGGTGTTTTGCTCTGAATGTGTTGTGAATGACTCCCACTACAATTTAATGTCTAATGTATCTTACCACTACACCAAATTTTAGCTCAATATTTGTAAAATTGACTGAGTTTACAACCATTTCATTTCATTTTTCATTTATTTATTTATTCATTTTATAAAAAAAGAATACACAACAAACATGTTTCTTGTATAAAAAAGAAAATATAAAATGAAAGGTGGCAGAAGAAGAAAATATCTTATTTTGTCTGCCCCTTTTTAGAATAAAAAAAATCATTTCAAACAATAATTATATTTAAGTAATAATGAAAAAAATGAATAACACATCTCAATTTTCAAATTTCGAGATATTACACATTGAACTACTTCATACATATTTCTTCAATAATTCACTCTTTATCATTTTTTTAAATACAAACATTGACATTGCTTTTTTTATATCACACTCTAAGTCATTCCACAATCCAACTCCCTGGACTGAGGTAGACCGTCCCTTCAAACTAGTTCTGTATTGTGTCTTTACAAATACATCAGTTCCCTTTAGGTTGTAACAGCTTGATCTTTTAACAAAATGTCTCTGAATATTTAAGGGTAGTGCATTGTTATGAGCTTTATACATCATCATTAAAATATGGTAATCTACTAAATCATGGAACATCAGTAATTTCAATTGAAAAAATAATATACTAGATGGATGACAGTAATGTTTTCTTGCAATAATCCTTATGGCTCTTTTCTGTAAAATAAAAATAGGTTTTATAATAGTTTTACATGCTTTTCCCCAAACATTAATGCAATAAATTAAATGTGGAACAATGATGGTGTTATACAACAGATACAACGCTTTGTCATTCAATAGGTCCCTAACCTTATACAGTACAGCAATGGATTTCGAAATTTTCATTTTTACAGAGTCTATATGTTTTTTCCAAGTTATTTTGTCATCAATGACAACACCCAAAAACTTGACCTCACTCACTCTACAGATTTCTCCATCCTCAATTGTAAATTTGACATCTGCAGATTTCTTTTTATTTCCAAATATCATATAATGAGTCTTTTCTAGATTTAATGATAATTTGTTTAGTTTAAACCAAGTCTGTATTTTGACAAACTCTTTCTTCATCAATTCCAACATCTGATTCATATCCTCACCTAAACAAAATAAAGTAGTATCATCTGCAAAGAGGATACATTTGAGGAGTCCAGATACATTAACCAAATCATTAACATATAAAATAAACAACTTAGGTCCTAGTACAGAGCCTTGGGGAACTCCACAGGTGATATTACAATAATCAGATTTTACATCATCAATCTGTACGAACTGCTTCCTATCTTTCAAATAACTATGTACCCACTGCAGCGCTGGTCCTCTAATGCCATACACATTCAGTTTCTCAAGGAGAATGGTGTGATCTATTGTATCGAAAGCCTTTTTTAAATCGACAAATATACTTATACCATATTGTTTGTTATCGACAGCTGTAGTCATTTCTTCCATAAACTCCATGAGAGCCATAGATGTAGACTTCTTTGCTCTAAACCCATACTGACTCTCACTTAAAATATTTTGCCCATCAACAAATTTGTCCAATCTATAAACAAATAATTTTAAAATTACCAGTTTTAGTGTTTGCATTCGTCAGTTAGCTGTGGTGACCATCTTGAATTTGGTTGATTCCAAGAGTTAATCAGTTATAATTGTACATTTCATTGAATTTGTTAAGTGGTTCATCTGATATTTTTCTAACATGACACACATACAAACACTTGCAGATACAGTAGACAGAAATGGCAACAACATTATTGCCCTTTTGCCACTGAGGTGGGCAGTAAATATTTGCCTACACATCTTTTCTGGGTTGAGATATAATGAAGTGGTTACTGTCAGAGGCACCCCCGCTAGTCCATTTGAGCTGTTATGTATTTGCCACTTTTAGGATATGTCCTTGAGGCATGCAAATTAGTTTGCCTTGAAGTGCCTATACCTCTCTCTGTCTGTGGTTGAAACCTGAGAATGACTTTGTTTCTAGCCAAGTACTGGCACTCTGTGGGAGAACAGAAAAAAGTCTCAGTCACAAAGAACACAGACCTCTGCAAACAAAACTACCTTGGCACTGATGCAGAACTATTGAATTAAATTTCATAAAGCACATGTGCCAGGCCATCCTCCAAGGTGTAACTCTCTTCCTGCAGCTCTCTCTCCATTTTCCCCCTAGAGGTGTTTGCATAGGGAAATGGTCCGTGAAATGAGTTTGGTGGGATCAAACTCCATATTAAGACAAATACATATTTCATAGCAGCTGATGGGCTGATTGACGGGGCTGCGTCTTCATTTTTTTCTGTGTCACTGCCACAGATCTTCATCAGGAACAGGGTATGAAGAATCATAAACTGGTTTGTTTTTAGAGGGGAAAGGAGTTGTTAACTTGTGTTATGGCCTTCAAGTCTCAAGGTGTATTTTTGTGCTCTGTGTGAACTTTTTCCACAACTGTGAAGTGTAGCCACAAGGGGGCAGTAGACTGTTACATGTTTAAATTGTGCAGCTGTCCTGACTGGACACTCTCTCTGCTGTTGACAGCAACCAACACTGTCAAAATTCACTGAAAGATAACCAAACACTGCAGCAGCATTAACAGTCTCCTGGTTCCACGGCCAGTTGATGTGGTAGCAAACCTGCATAGAGGAGGGTGGGATGTTGTTCATTTCAATGCAACTCGTTGTTTTTGGATAACAAGTCTGGCTAACAACTGCCACTCCCCAGCCAGCCCAGTCGCACCACCTTTCATTACCTTTAAAACCCAAATCCATCCAACTGGGTCAGCAATGGCAAATTGCTGCTGATGCTGGCAGTCACACCCCTCTGCACAGCCATAATGGGCTGTGGCACAATTGGGATAGGGGGAGGCATGTAACCGACAACATTCCAGGTCCTTCCAAGAGGCTGGTTGTTTGCAGGTTACCAGCAACGCTGCTGGTCTTTGTTTATCTGCACTGTCTAAAAGGAAAGAATGTTTTCCCCCACAACATGGCAGTGTGGGGATTAAAGCCCATTCTGAGTGGCCCTGGGTTGTGCAGCAAATGTTAGCTAGGATAGCTCGTGTTACCGTGCCAACAGTGAGCCTGAAGGATTGGCCCCAACCAGACAATGTTAAGCCTATGTGCATGTATGGGGAAAACAGTGGGGAGGAAGTTGTGGGTAAGAGACATTATTATTATACATTAAAGAGAACGTCTGTGAGAATGTTGTCACAGCAATCACACAAATTCAATCACAGACTCTGTGATCATCATCATCATCATCATCATCATCATCATCATCATCATCATCATCATCATCATCATCATCATCACATACTTAAACAGCTTAAGAATTGTTCTGGGTTGTTTATGTTTGAAAGGTTTCACACCAATGGCTTGGATATCCCACCTTGAGGACACAGACATCCTAACATTTGGACATTTGTAGGTTTATTTTACTAAATGCCTTTAGACTGCACTGGATGGCATAAAAAAATTGTGCTATTGTTTTAATTGTATAAATTCTGTCATTAGAATGTGGCAGACACAAATGTATATATTTCACATCAGAATGTGCTCTTATTGTGAAGGGGACAGAATATAATAAGAGCAGTACAATGGTTGTAATTTAGTTGCTCTCCTGAGCTTGATGTTGGAAGACGTTGAGCATAAATCGAGACTCAAGGTATTTTTCGTCTCTTTCTGCCGACTTCCACATTTGGTGCCCCCGAAAATCTGAACATGTTTTCGAACGAGAACTCACCAGATGCTGACGCTGCTTCTTCATCGGCCGTGTTTTCGGACCAAGTTTTTTGCTGGGCAGACGTTGCTCCAACCGCTGTTGGCTCGTCTCCTGCCGTCGCTTCATCTGCTGTGTTTGCGGCCGTTATTAAGCTTCCAGAGTTCTGGCAACACGATCCGGAGCTGTGGTTTCAGCATGTGGAAGCCCAGTTTCATCTCCGTGGGATAACCACAGATGAGACTAAGTACAGTATGTGCACGTTGTTTCTGCTTTAGACTGGTTGCACCCGCCGTCTGATGGGTCTGCTGCGGGACCCGCCAAGCACTAACAAGTACAGTGCGCTCAAGGAGAACTTACCAACTTTTTTACCAAGCTTTACCAACTGTCGGACACGGAACGGGCTGACCGTTTGTTGTTCTCGAGTGGCTTGGGGGATCGCAAGCCCTCTGAGCTGATGGAGAACATGCTGGCGTTACTTGGATCAGGGGATGTTTCCTTCCGTTTTACACATCTGTTTCTTTACCAGCTTCCTCCACCTGTCCGCACAGGGCTGGCCAGCTCCCCGCTGATCCGGACAAAGGATTATCGCTCCCTGGCTGAAGAAGCGGACCGGCTTTCGTTAGCTTCCAGGCACTACAGTGTACAGGCACTTTTACTCGGTGTGACTCAAAGGGGGGCGGAGGCTGTTGATGGCGTGGCTACTGTGACAGAGCGGCGGAAGGACAATGTGCTTTGCTTCTACTACCGCTGGTTTAGAGTAAAAGCGAAATGCTGCATTCATTCATGTTCATTCCTGCGTCAGGGAAACAAGAGAGCCTGCGCTCGTTAGCAGCTGTGTGTGCTGGCAGCTCAGATAAGCTGCTTTTCATCATGGACGAGGTTTCTGGATGGCGTTTCCTGGTGGACTCGGGTGTACAGCAGAGCATTATGCCAGCTTAATCTACAGATGCTTCGTGTCAAAGTTCTGGACCCCGCTGGACGCGGCTAATGGCACCCCATTCAAACTTTTGGATCGAGGTCCGTGACTGTTTGTTTCAACGGACGTCAGTTTCAGTGGGACTTTGTAATAGCTTCTGTGTCTGTACCTATTTTGGGTGCTAAGTTTTTATGTGCTTTCAGGTTACTAGTGCATGTTGCTGATAGCTGCTTAATCGATGCTGTGTCTTTTGATACCTATCCCTGTAAACTTGGAGGTCCTGCCCATCAACCTCTTGCTAACATGCTGGCCACAGGTGATGAGTATCAACATTTTTTGTTAGAGCCACTGGAGCTGATGGAGATGGATGGGCCAAAAGTGTAGCATTAGCCAGAGCCTCTTTGGCATCATAGAATGTCTGTACCCTCTCGGGGGTCCACTCTATTTGCTGGTCCCCTTTTTTGCCTCTAAGTGCTTCATACAAGGGTTGCATAAGATGAGCTACCCATGAGATGAAACGGTTATAAAAGTTCACCATCCCTAAAAACTCCTGCAAGGGCTTCACTGAGGGAGGGCACAGAAAAACTAACACAGCTTCAACCTTGGCAGGTAGGGGAACGGCCCCTTGAGCAGACACTCTTTGTCCCAGGAACTCAACAGCAGGCAGATCAAACTGGCATTTAGCTGGGTTAACGATCAGGCCATACTCACAGAGTCGAACAAACAGCTGGCGAAGGTGCACCATGTGTTCTGTCACCGAAGGACTAGCCACCAATATATCATCCAAATAGACAAACAAAACGGCATACCCTGCAGGACCAAATCCATAAGTCACTGGAATGTCTGTGTTGCGTCTTTAGGGCCGACAGACATCCGTAAAAACTCAAATAGACCAAAAGGTGTGATAACTGCGGTTTTTGGTACATCTGAAGGATGCACAGGAACCTGATGGTAGCCCCGTAACAAATCTACCTTGGAAAAAACAGTTACCCATGCCAAGCGGGCAGAAACATCTTGAATGTGAGGAATTGGGTACCTGTCGTTATTGGTTGCTTTGTTAAGGCGCCAAAAATCCCCACAGGGTCACCAACCCCCATCGGCTTTTGGCACCATGTGCAAGGGGGATGCCCATGGACTTTTGGAACGTCTCACAATGCCAAGACACTCCATGTTAACAAACTCCTCCTTGGCTATTCCTAACTTAGTGGTATCTAGGCGGCGTGCTCGTGTAAACCGGTGAACCAACTGTAATGATACAATGTTCCACCCCATGTTTAGCTATAGTAGCAGAAATGTGCAGCCGCAGCACCCGAGTCCAACTTCAGGAAATTAATCCCGTAGTTTAAGCACGAAAGCCGCACACCAGCAACGAGACTCACCAGCTTTAGTTGTTCTCCTTAGCTTGATGTTGGAAGGCGTTGAGAATAAATCGAGACTCAAGGTATTTTTGTCTCTTTCTGACGACTTCCACAAGAACATATTTTTTTTAACTAAAACAGAAACGGACTGTGGTCAAGATGCACAATTGGGCTTGCTCAAAACCACCCACAAAGTTCTACAAAAGTAACAAAATGTTTTGCAAAGTTGATCTCCAGCTGCTTGTCTTTTTGCAATAGTCAGATGAAGCTTTGAGCTTCATTAGGGGTGAAGCTTTACAATCTTTATGGGAAGGGTCAAGTTATGCTTCTAATGTCAGATCATACTGTATGCTGGTGAAGATTCTCAGTCAGTGTGGCTGGAGTATCAGAGAATTCCAGAAGAATTTTCAACAAACACAACATCCCAGCAAGGGCGTAGATTTCATCTCATTATTGGGGGGGACCATAAACAGGGAAATTTTTTAAGAGCAATTTTGGGGGGGTCGGCAAAGTTACAGTGAAATGTAATGCAAAATGTACAGAGGGAAGTTTATCCAAACTGCATGCATATACTATGCAGAATAATCAACAATAATATTGATTTAAATGGCATGTATTTAGTAGTCTTAATAGTAATATTAATTCAGATTCAGATTCAGTTTATTATTGCCATTGTCAATGAACAGGATTCACAGACTAGGAATTTGCTTCGGCATAATGGTGCATAAAATATAAAAACATAAGACACAAAAAACATAAACCATAAAACATCAATACAATCAATACAATATTCAGTGAACAAAAACTACTAAGAAACAGCGCAATTAGAGTGGTGCAATCAAAATACAGTGATACAGTGATTCCCAATCAAAATACAAAATATAGCGACCAAGGCAAGTTATGAGGTAACATGGTTATGAGTGTTCAAGAGTCTGACAGCAGAGGGGAAGAAACTGTTTTTATGGCGGGAGGTTCTGGTCCCAATTGACCGAAGCCTCCTGCCTGAGGGGAGTGGTTCGAACAGACCGTATGCAGGGTGAGAAGGGTCAGCTGTGATCCGACCTGCTCGCCTCACAGTCCTGGAGACGTACAGGTCATGGAGAGATGGGAGACTACAGCCGATTACCTTCTCAGCAGAGCGCACAATGCGCTGCAGTCTGTGTCTGTCCCTGACAGTGGCCCCGGCGTACCACACTGTGATGGACGCGCTGAGAATGGACTCGATGATGGCCGTGTAGAACTGCACCATCAGCTTGGCCGGCAGCTTGGCCTTCCTCAGCTGTCGCAGGAAGTACATCCTCTGCTGAGCCTTTTTGATGAGGGAGCTGATGGTTGGCTCCCACTTGAGGTCCTGGGTGATGGTGGTGCCGAGGAACCGGTAGCAGTCCCCAATGATGATGGGGGTGTTGTTAAAGGTGATGGGGGGCAGAGGGGCTCTGTCTTTCCTGAAGTCCACAATCATCTCCACTGTCTTCTGGGCGTTGAGCTCCAGGTTGTTGTTGCTGCACCAGGTCACCAGCCGGCCCACCTCTCTCCTGTACGCAGACTCATCATCATCCGAGATGAGCCCGATGAGGGTGGTGTCGTCCGCAAACTTAATAAGTTTTACGGAGTCATGGCTGGAGGTGCAGCAGTTGGTGTACAGGGAGAAGAGCAGAGGGGAAAGAACACAGCCTTGTGGTGAACCTGTGCTTATGGTCTGAGTGTCCGAGACAGCTTTCCCCAGCCGCACGCGCTGACTCCGGTCTGTCAGGAAGTCAGTGATCCACCTGCAGGTGGCGTCAGGTACACCGAGCAGAGAGAGCTTGTCTTGGAGCAAAGCAGGAAGGATGGTGTTGAATGCAGAGCTGAAGTCCACAAACAGGATCCTAGCATAGGTTCCTTCTAATGTCAGATCATACTGTATGCTGGTGAAGATTCTCAGTCAGTGTGGCTGGAGTATCAGAGAATTCCAGAAGAATTTTCAACAAACACAACATCCCAGCAACGGGTAGATTTCATCTCATTATTGGGGGGGACCATAAACAGGGAAATTTTTTAAGAGCAATTTTGGGGGGGTCGGCAAAGTTACAGTGAAATGTAATGCAAAATGTACAGAGGGAAGTTTATCCAAACTGCATGCATATACTATGCAGAATAATCAGCAATAATATTGATTTAAATGGCATGTATTTAGTAGTCTTAATAGTAATATTAATCAGTACAATAGTGACACTCATTACTCTTATAAGAAAATGAATGTGTTCAATCTGCAGTACAATAGACGAAAAATAATGGCAAGTGGCAAAATGAGAATTTTGCAAAATAGGTTCCCTCTAAATATTGTTTAAATTTCAGTTTGGCTTGTATTCATAGATTGCTGTGGTCATTGTCACTGATAATCTGGTACAACACATTCCCAAAATCTTAAAGCTTAAAAAGAAAACAGTTTTCAAGGAGAAGAAATAGTTTGTGCAGATGGATGAAGTGAAATCTGAGCTCAGCACTATAACATGTGGAGTTCCTCAGGGATCGATACTAGGACCAAAGCTATTTATATTATATATAAATGATTTGGTACAGGTATCAGGACTCCTCAAGTGCATTCTTTTTGCTGATGACACCACTTTTTTTGGTTGTGGTAACAATATTCAACAAACTTTAGAATTAATGATGACAGAACTTGCAAAAATTCAGAATTGGTTTAAAATTAATAAATTAACGTTAAATTTGGATAAAACTTGTTATATGATCTTTAGTAATAAAAATAAATCAATTGATTTTCCATTTTTAATTGAGGGATCTGAGATTCAGAGAGTGTCTGAAGCGAAGTTCTTGGGCATCATTATTGATGATAAATTGTCTTGGAAACATCATGTAAGTTCAGTTAAAGCAAAATTATCTAGGTCTATTGCGATATTTTACAGAGTTAGGGATTTACTAAATGATAAAGCACTTTATTTGTTGTATAATACATTATTTGTGCCACACTTAATTTATGGTATTAGCGTTTGGGGTACGGCATGTAAATCAATTACAATGCCAATTTTTATTTTGCAGAAAAGAGCTATTAGAATTATCACCAGAAAGAATTTTCATCATCCTTCAAGCATTTTGTTTCATCAAACAAAACTGTTGAAATTTTATGATTTAATTGATTATAATATTTTGATAATTTTGTATAAAGCTCAAACTAATGCACTTCCTTCTAATATTCAGAAATATTTTGTTAGAAGAACGAGTATTTATAATCTTAAAGGGACAGATATATTTGTGAAGCCACCTTTTAGGACAAGTTTGAGGGGAAGATCAACCATAATTCAAGGAATAGGGTTATGGAATAAATTGGAGTCTGATATTAAAGTGGTCAGATCAATGGTTTCATTCAAAAGAATGATTAAGTTTAAACGGTTAAAAACATATATTTAAATGAGTTGAAATTTGGAAGTTTGTGTATGACACAGAGGGTAGTAATTATTATTTATGTTGTTCACTATTTTGGAAATTATGAGTTGGTTGTGTCATGTGTTTATTCTTAAATGCTAAAATTATGTTGATTATTTATTTTGTAATCCAAGTAGTTGTCTACATGAATTGTTTATTGGAGAAAAAGGGGCAGAAAAAATAAGATTTTTTCTTCTTCTGCCGCCTTTCATTTTATATATATATTTTTTTCTCTCTTTTTGTATTGTATTGTTTTCTTGTTTTAATTATAAAATGAATGAATAAATAAATAAATAAAATACTTTAATGAATAAAATTACACATAAACATTGATTTGTTGTCTCTTAATACAAGAGATGAGAAATTAAATTACAACATGTATGCAAAAGAGAAAAATATTTGGGAAACAACAACAAAACAAGGTCCAACAAAAAGAAACGAACATTTAGTTACAGAGACATACAGGTATATATTTATATAGGATGGGCATTAATTCATTAACAAGTTTATTTACATATGTTATTTAATTATATATATACACTGTATATATATTTTTTTACTCTCTCCATAAAGAAAGAAAGAAAGAAAGAAAGAATGAATGAATGAATGAATGAATGAATGAATGAATGAATGAAAGAAAGAAAGAAAGAAAGAAAGAAAGAGAGTTTGCTTATTACAAGACATAGCAGCAATCAGGCATGTAACAGGGCCAAAATCAAACATTTACTGTATGTGCAATAGATGACCTCTTTTCTTGCTTCGGTTATTTTCTGAACAGGTCAAGTAGACTCGTAATGAAACCACTCTTTTTCTCAAGGGGAACATGTGTCAGCTGAAAGAAAGGCTGTATCTAAAAAAAAATCAAGCATAAATACTGAGAGTTGCAGCATGCTACAGAGATTCAAAGAAGCGGGGTCTCTTTCGTCAGTGCTCCGGTGCTTTGATGTTGTGCAGGTAGAAATGTAGATACACAGATAAGAGCTTCAATAGCCCGAGCGCACAATAATGCGTCAGAAACACAACACACTGCATTCTGAAGGGGAAGATTATTGTTGCTCTTGACTGGGGGGGAAACAAAAGCATCTAGACAAAGCAGCAGGTACAGGCATGGCTTCTGGGGAAATGCACAAATTCTAATCTAAAGAGCGGTGTCCTGGTTTTAAGCAGTTTTCACCGACATAAACAACAAAACTTAGTTTAATGTAAAAACAAAAAATCATTTACAGTGCATCTATTCCGATAATTTTTGGACTGTGTTTGCACTTTAGGTTTTCTGTTCCATATGTCCCTAAAGGCAACACACAAAGAGCAAATTGGCAAATAAACAAATGAGGAAATAAACAGTTTACTGTTAACTTAGTTGGCTGCATTGATTCAGAAGAGCTACAGGAAGCGGTTAAGGAGACATTATGTTTATTTTGTTATACTCTTTGTTTGTATACTGCAGGTCATATTATGAATGATCAGATTTAAAAAATATATATATATTTTTTTAAAGAAAAAAAAGAATGAGAGATTAAATTTTTATTTACAGTAGACCCTTGCAACTTTGCGGTTTGTTTATCGCGGGCTCACTCTTATCGCGGTTTTTCAAGACAAGATTGGACATGACACACATTTGGCTGATTGATGGATGAGCCGCACGATGGACATGTACTTTTTATTTAAAACTAATTATTTTTAAAATATTTAGCACCTGCTGCACATTTGTGCATCCCAGAGCTGCAGAAATAGCTTCCTGCTGCAGCTGATCAGTGTGCAGAACAGAGAAGTGGGCGTGGCCAAGAGCGCTTGCGGGTGGCAAAGAGCAGAGGCAGAAATAGCTGAAATCATTCTGTGTGGCATTCTGTGCACTTTTAGAGTTTTAGAGTTTAGAAACATTGGCCCTCATGCACGAACCGTTCGTACGCACAGATTTGTTCTTATACTGTTCGTACGAGTGATTTAGGATCATTTGTGGCATCCAACAATGTTTTCGTATCCTAAGATTTTTTTCAGATACGAACAAAATTTACGAGTGGTCCGGACCTGTCGTATATTTTAGGAGCGTCAGTCTGCTGTCATCCAGACGGGATTTCTCCACTAATAACTACATATTTCGTTATTTAGAAAATATTTTGAGTTTAAAAAAGTCACGCACCACAATTGTTTTTGACAATAGGTTATTCTGTTTGAACTAGAATTATAATTTTAAGTTTAATTTGTCTGGTGTGTCGCGCAGGCTTCATGAGTCGTGCGCTCCCCTTGGTCATCAAAGCCGCTCCTCAAATTAACACCCAGGTACATAAAATCCCCATACACCGCCACAGAACAAGTACGAATTAAGACTGATTTTCATGCTATTGCTGGACTGCTGTGCAAACACCATCGGAGCAATAGATTTTTATATCTGATTCGAAATATAACCTGCAGAATGTGGTTGCGCGATGACCAGGAGGAGCGCGCATGAGAAAAGCTGCTGACCCAACACGTCCTCATGCGCTGCTCCACCGTGCGTCCATCTCCCTCTCAGTCAGCCACACATAAAAAAGAAGTGCCCAAAGTACCGATCTGTTCCGAGCCGAGTGGAACCTGCGCGTGTGTGCCACCCCCACCTCCTCTTCCCCCCTCCTCCGCCTCCATCACCTCGCCCTCAGCTCCATGCGCCGCGTTGTGCAGGCGATGGAGCCGCGCCACTGAGAGCAGATCTCCGAACGCGTGAAGTTCCTCCTTTTACTTCATGTGTTTGAATGAATGGACACTTCCTGCTGTCAGAAGGCAGGAAACGTGGCCTTATATGGTGTTTTGAGGGGTGGGAATTATGTAAATAACCTTCCGCGTGCACGAGCAGGTGAATAGAACAGGTGGGATTCATCATTATTTACACAGCTCATATACACACGTTTCCTGTGGATAGAAGCCTTTGTTGGATCTGACGTGGCATGTTCGTACGAACACTTCGTACGAACAAAAGTAGGAGAAATTTAGGATAAGAATACGAACATTTTCGTGCATGAGGGCCAATGTTTAGAATATTGCAAAAGTGTGGTAAGGGTTCAAAACACCTTTAAATCTATATAAATAAATCCTAAAATAAACTACAGTACTACTTACTACTTGTGCTACTATTGTGAGTCTTCAGGGTACAAATCCCCCGCGATATACAAGGGACTACTGTACAAGTAGTAGTTTATATACAGTATACTGT
>JBBPBX010091530.1:0-11215 GCA_038048925.1 Garcialebias charrua
GATCTGTTTCATGTTGCTGCTGATCTGTTTCATGTTGCTGCTGATCTGTTTCATGTTGCTGCTGATCTGTTTCATGTTGCTGCTGATCTGTTTCATGTTGCTGCTGATCTGTTTCATGTTGCTGCTGATCTGTTTCATGTTGCTGCTGATCTGTTTCATGTTGCTGCTGATCTGTTTCATGTTGCTGCTGATCTGTTTCATGTTGCTGCTGATCTGTTTCATGTTGCTGCTGATCTGTTTCATGTTGCTGCTGATCTGTTTCATGTTGCTGCTGATCTGTTTCATGTTGCTGCTGATCTGTTTCATGTTGCTGCTGATCTGTTTCATGTTGCTGCTGATCTGTTTCATGTTGCTGCTGATCTGTTTCATGTTGCTGCTGATCTGTTTCATGTTGCTGCTGATCTGTTTCATGTTGCTGCTGATCTGTTTCATGTTGCTGCTGATCTGTTTCATGTTGCTGCTGATCTGTTTCATGTTGCTGCTGATCTGTTTCATGTTGCTACTGATCTGTTTCATGTTGCTACTGATCTGTTTCATGTTGCTGCTGATCTGTTTCATGTTGCTGCTGATCTGTTTCATGTTGCTGCTGATCTGTTTCATGTTGCTGCTGATCTGTTTCATGTTGCTGCTGATCTGTTTCATGTTGCTGCTGATCTGTTTCATGTTGCTGCTGATCTGTTTCATGTTGCTGCTGATCTGTTTCATGTTGCTGCTGATCTGTTTCATGTTGCTGCTGATCTGTTTCATGTTGCTGCTGATCTGTTTCATGTTGCTGCTGATCTGTTTCATGTTGCTGCTGATCTGTTTCATGTTGCTGCTGATCTGTTTCATGTTGCTGCTGATCTGTTTCATGTTGCTGCTGATCTGTTTCATGTTGCTGCTGATCTGTTTCATGTTGCTGCTGATCTGTTTCATGTTGCTGCTGATCTGTTTCATGTTGCTGCTGATCTGTTTCATGTTGCTGCTGATCTGTTTCATGTTGCTGCTGATCTGTTTCATGTTGCTGCTGATCTGTTTCATGTTGCTGCTGATCTGTTTCATGTTGCTGCTGATCTGTTTCATGTTGCTGCTGATCTGTTTCATGTTGCTGCTGATCTGTTTCATGTTGCTGCTGATCTGTTTCATGTTGCTGCTGATCTGTTTCATGTTGCTGCTGATCTGTTTCATGTTGCTGCTGATCTGTTTCATGTTGCTGCTGATCTGTTTCATGTTGCTGCTGATCTGTTTCATGTTGCTGCTGATCTGTTTCATGTTGCTGCTGATCTGTTTCATGTTGCTGCTGATCTGTTTCATGTTGCTGCTGATCTGTTTCATGTTGCTGCTGATCTGTTTCATGTTGCTGCTGATCTGTTTCATGTTGCTGCTGATCTGTTTCATGTTGCTGCTGATCTGTTTCATGTTGCTGCTGATCTGTTTCATGTTGCTGCTGATCTGTTTCATGTTGCTGCTGATCTGTTTCATGTTGCTGCTGATCTGTTTCATGTTGCTGCTGATCTGTTTCATGTTGCTGCTGATCTGTTTCATGTTGCTGCTGATCTGTTTCATGTTGCTGCTGATCTGTTTCATGTTGCTGCTGATCTGTTTCATGTTGCTGCTGATCTGTTTCATGTTGCTGCTGATCTGTTTCATGTTGCTGCTGATCTGTTTCATGTTGCTGCTGATCTGTTTCATGTTGCTGCTGATCTGTTTCATGTTGCTGCTGATCTGTTTCATGTTGCTGCTGATCTGTTTCATGTTGCTGCTGATCTGTTTCATGTTGCTGCTGATCTGTTTCATGTTGCTGCTGATCTGTTTCATGTTGCTGCTGATCTGTTTCATGTTGCTGCTGATCTGTTTCATGTTGCTGCTGATCTGTTTCATGTTGCTGCTGATCTGTTTCATGTTGCTGCTGATCTGTTTCATGTTGCTGCTGATCTGTTTCATGTTGCTGCTGATCTGTTTCATGTTGCTGCTGATCTGTTTCATGTTGCTGCTGATCTGTTTCATGTTGCTGCTGATCTGTTTCATGTTGCTGCTGATCTGTTTCATGTTGCTGCTGATCTGTTTCATGTTGCTGCTGATCTGTTTCATGTTGCTGCTGATCTGTTTCATGTTGCTGCTGATCTGTTTCATGTTGCTGCTGATCTGTTTCATGTTGCTGCTGATCTGTTTCATGTTGCTGCTGATCTGTTTCATGTTGCTGCTGATCTGTTTCATGTTGCTGCTGATCTGTTTCATGTTGCTGCTGATCTGTTTCATGTTGCTGCTGATCTGTTTCATGTTGCTGCTGATCTGTTTCATGTTGCTGCTGATCTGTTTCATGTTGCTGCTGATCTGTTTCATGTTGCTGCTGATCTGTTTCATGTTGCTGCTGATCTGTTTCATGTTGCTGCTGATCTGTTTCATGTTGCTGCTGATCTGTTTCATGTTGCTGCTGATCTGTTTCATGTTGCTGCTGATCTGTTTCATGTTGCTGCTGATCTGTTTCATGTTGCTGCTGATCTGTTTCATGTTGCTGCTGATCTGTTTCATGTTGCTGCTGATCTGTTTCATGTTGCTGCTGATCTGTTTCATGTTGCTGCTGATCTGTTTCATGTTGCTGCTGATCTGTTTCATGTTGCTGCTGATCTGTTTCATGTTGCTGCTGATCTGTTTCATGTTGCTGCTGATCTGTTTCATGTTGCTGCTGATCTGTTTCATGTTGCTGCTGATCTGTTTCATGTTGCTGCTGATCTGTTTCATGTTGCTGCTGATCTGTTTCATGTTGCTGCTGATCTGTTTCATGTTGCTGCTGATCTGTTTCATGTTGCTGCTGATCTGTTTCATGTTGCTGCTGATCTGTTTCATGTTGCTGCTGATCTGTTTCATGTTGCTGCTGATCTGTTTCATGTTGCTGCTGATCTGTTTCATGTTGCTGCTGATCTGTTTCATGTTGCTGCTGATCTGTTTCATGTTGCTGCTGATCTGTTTCATGTTGATGCTGATCTGTTTCATGTTGATGCTGATCTGTTTCATGTTGCTACTGATCAGTTTCAAGTTGCTGCTGATCTGTTTCATGTTGCTGTTTTTCTGACTTCCGCTATCGGCAAAGCAAGTCGCATATCTTTTTGCTCCTACCGTCCCTAGTTTTCCTTCCCCCCCTGCTTGCTTCTTGTCTCGTCTGTGACTCTTCAGCGCTCACTCGAACCAATTTGCGATGGATTTAATTAATTGGGCTGTTTCCTCTATAGATAAGATTTTTTCCACGAAGCGGACCGGGCCAGGAGAAGCAGTCTGCCCCTCTGACACGCACGCTGTCGGATACATGATGGACTTGTGGGGCCAGTGGCAACCTATATGTCTGACGGTCCTGTCTGTCGAAGACGTGGAAGATTTGTGGATAATTGGGATATTGGTGGCAGATGCTCTGTTTTTTGGCGTCAGCGGAGCTGTCTGCTACTGGAAGCTGAGGAAGACTTCAGCGGCCATCAGCGCGCTGGCCAAACTTCCTGATCAGCAAGATTCTCTGATCCGGGCTGTGAGCTCCTCATCCCAGCTGTTGTACGAACTGAACCGCACGATGGGAGCAGCGGTAGACCACCGCGGACCTGCGGTGCGCTTTGGAACTCGTTTACAGTCGTCCGGCCTCAATCAGGGCACAGATGGGGGTTCGTAGTTCGGAACCTCACATGATTCGGCGATTTTGGACCTGAACAGCACCTGGACTTGGAAGGCTGCAGTCAAAAAGCACACTGTGGCCTGGATTGAAGATAAACAAAAGAACTATCTAATCTGGTTTCTGCACGACCTTGAAAAGAAGAAGGCTGTCTGCTGGAAACTATTCTCCTGGAGTGAAGCTGAGAGACCTTGCTGCCCCCCCCCCCAGAGATCTCTGTGTGTGCGCTCGGAGGCGCCGAGCTGAGACAACTGCTGAACTGTGCTATCTGAATGTTACTCACAGACTTTTTGATCTCCTTGCTTGTCATCAAACTGCAACAATGTCTTGTCTCGTTGTGCTTAATGCTGATAGAGTTTTTGGGACTTTATCATAGAGTGTCTTAAGACAATCTTTGATAGATTCTTTTTTTGAATATCACAAATGATACCTATTGTTTTCCTTTTTCCTTATCTTATTGTGGTGGCGCGGTTCCAGACTGCTGCGACTTTCGGTGCGTACGTCCCTCTTCGGATGGTGCGTGCGCCAATTGCAGAACTTTGTACCCTGGTGCAATAAATTGCCAATAAAGATATTCATTCATTCATTCATCATTCATCTGTTTCATGTTGATGATGATCTGTTTCATGTTGCTACTGATCTGTTTAATGTTGCTGATGTTCAGTTTCATGTTTATGCTGATCTGTTTCATGTTGCTGCTGATCTGTTTCATGTTGCTACTGATCTGTTTCATGTTGCTGCTGATCTGTTTCATGTTGCTGCTGATCTGTTTCATGTTGCTGCTGATCTGTTTCATGTTGCTGCTGATCTGTTTCATGTTGCTGCTGATCTGTTTCATGTTGCTGCTGATCTGTTTCATGTTGCTGCTGATCTGTTTCATGTTGCTGCTGATCTGTTTCATGTTGCTGCTGATCTGTTTCATGTTGCTGCTGATCTGTTTCATGTTGCTGCTGATCTGTTTCATGTTGCTGCTGATCTGTTTCATGTTGCTGCTGATCTGTTTCATGTTGCTGCTGATCTGTTTCATGTTGCTGCTGATCTGTTTCATGTTGCTGCTGATCTGTTTCATGTTGCTGCTGATCTGTTTCATGTTGCTGCTGATCTGTTTCATGTTGCTGCTGATCTGTTTCATGTTGCTGCTGATCTGTTTCATGTTGCTGCTGATCTGTTTCATGTTGCTGCTGATCTGTTTCATGTTGCTGCTGATCTGTTTCATGTTGCTGCTGATCTGTTTCATGTTGCTGCTGATCTGTTTCATGTTGCTGCTGATCTGTTTCATGTTGCTGCTGATCTGTTTCATGTTGCTGCTGATCTGTTTCATGTTGCTGCTGATCTGTTTCATGTTGCTGCTGATCTGTTTCATGTTGCTGCTGATCTGTTTCATGTTGCTGCTGATCTGTTTCATGTTGCTGCTGATCTGTTTCATGTTGCTGCTGATCTGTTTCATGTTGCTGCTGATCTGTTTCATGTTGCTGCTGATCTGTTTCATGTTGCTGCTGATCTGTTTCATGTTGCTGCTGATCTGTTTCATGTTGCTGCTGATCTGTTTCATGTTGCTGCTGATCTGTTTCATGTTGCTGCTGATCTGTTTCATGTTGCTGCTGATCTGTTTCATGTTGCTGCTGATCTGTTTCATGTTGCTGCTGATCTGTTTCATGTTGCTGCTGATCTGTTTCATGTTGCTGCTGATCTGTTTCATGTTGCTGCTGATCTGTTTCATGTTGCTGCTGATCTGTTTCATGTTGCTGCTGATCTGTTTCATGTTGCTGCTGATCTGTTTCATGTTGCTGCTGATCTGTTTCATGTTGCTGCTGATCTGTTTCATGTTGCTGCTGATCTGTTTCATGTTGCTGCTGATCTGTTTCATGTTGCTGCTGATCTGTTTCATGTTGCTGCTGATCTGTTTCATGTTGCTGCTGATCTGTTTCATGTTGCTGCTGATCTGTTTCATGTTGCTGCTGATCTGTTTCATGTTGCTGCTGATCTGTTTCATGTTGCTGCTGATCTGTTTCATGTTGCTGCTGATCTGTTTCATGTTGCTGCTGATCTGTTTCATGTTGCTGCTGATCTGTTTCATGTTGCTGCTGATCTGTTTCATGTTGCTGCTGATCTGTTTCATGTTGCTGCTGATCTGTTTCATGTTGCTGCTGATCTGTTTCATGTTGCTGCTGATCTGTTTCATGTTGCTGCTGATCTGTTTCATGTTGCTGCTGATCTGTTTCATGTTGCTGCTGATCTGTTTCATGTTGCTGCTGATCTGTTTCATGTTGCTGCTGATCTGTTTCATGTTGCTGCTGATCTGTTTCATGTTGCTGCTGATCTGTTTCATGTTGCTGCTGATCTGTTTCATGTTGCTGCTGATCTGTTTCATGTTGCTGCTGATCTGTTTCATGTTGCTGCTGATCTGTTTCATGTTGCTGCTGATCTGTTTCATGTTGCTGCTGATCTGTTTCATGTTGCTGCTGATCTGTTTCATGTTGCTGCTGATCTGTTTCATGTTGCTGCTGATCTGTTTCATGTTGCTGCTGATCTGTTTCATGTTGCTGCTGATCTGTTTCATGTTGCTGCTGATCTGTTTCATGTTGCTGCTGATCTGTTTCATGTTGCTGCTGATCTGTTTCATGTTGCTGCTGATCTGTTTCATGTTGCTGCTGATCTGTTTCATGTTGCTGCTGATCTGTTTCATGTTGCTGCTGATCTGTTTCATGTTGCTGCTGATCTGTTTCATGTTGCTGCTGATCTGTTTCATGTTGCTGCTGATCTGTTTCATGTTGCTGCTGATCTGTTTCATGTTGCTGCTGATCTGTTTCATGTTGCTGCTGATCTGTTTCATGTTGCTGCTGATCTGTTTCATGTTGCTGCTGATCTGTTTCATGTTGCTGCTGATCTGTTTCATGTTGCTGCTGATCTGTTTCATGTTGCTGCTGATCTGTTTCATGTTGCTGCTGATCTGTTTCATGTTGCTGCTGATCTGTTTCATGTTGCTGCTGATCTGTTTCATGTTGCTGCTGATCTGTTTCATGTTGCTGCTGATCTGTTTCATGTTGCTGCTGATCTGTTTCATGTTGCTGCTGATCTGTTTCATGTTGCTGCTGATCTGTTTCATGTTGCTGCTGATCTGTTTCATGTTGCTGCTGATCTGTTTCATGTTGCTGCTGATCTGTTTCATGTTGCTGCTGATCTGTTTCATGTTGCTGCTGATCTGTTTCATGTTGCTGCTGATCTGTTTCATGTTGCTGCTGATCTGTTTCATGTTGCTGCTGATCTGTTTCATGTTGCTGCTGATCTGTTTCATGTTGCTGCTGATCTGTTTCATGTTGCTGCTGATCTGTTTCATGTTGCTGCTGATCAGTTTCATGTTGCTACTGATCAGTTTCATGTTGCTGCTGATCTGTTTCATGTTGCTGCTGATCAGTTTCATGTTGCTGCTGATCTGTTTCATGTTGCTGCTGATCTGTTTCATGTTGCTGCTGATCTGTTTCATGTTGCTGCTGATCTGTTTCATGTTGCTGCTGATCTGTTTCATGTTGCTGCTGATCTGTTTCATGTTGCTGCTGATCTGTTTCATGTTGCTGCTGATCTGTTTCATGTTGCTGCTGATCTGTTTCATGTTGCTGCTGATCTGTTTCATGTTGCTGCTGATCTGTTTCATGTTGCTGCTGATCTGTTTCATGTTGCTGCTGATCTGTTTCATGTTGCTGCTGATCTGTTTCATGTTGCTGCTGATCTGTTTCATGTTGCTGCTGATCTGTTTCATGTTGCTGCTGATCTGTTTCATGTTGCTGCTGATCTGTTTCATGTTGCTGCTGATCTGTTTCATGTTGCTGCTGATCTGTTTCATGTTGCTGCTGATCTGTTTCATGTTGCTGCTGATCTGTTTCATGTTGCTGCTGATCTGTTTCATGTTGCTGCTGATCTGTTTCATGTTGCTGCTGATCTGTTTCATGTTGCTGCTGATCTGTTTCATGTTGCTGCTGATCTGTTTCATGTTGCTGCTGATCTGTTTCATGTTGCTGCTGATCTGTTTCATGTTGCTGCTGATCTGTTTCATGTTGCTGCTGATCTGTTTCATGTTGCTGCTGATCTGTTTCATGTTGCTGCTGATCTGTTTCATGTTGCTGCTGATCTGTTTCATGTTGCTGCTGATCTGTTTCATGTTGCTGCTGATCTGTTTCATGTTGCTGCTGATCTGTTTCATGTTGCTGCTGATCTGTTTCATGTTGCTGCTGATCTGTTTCATGTTGCTGCTGATCTGTTTCATGTTGCTGCTGATCTGTTTCATGTTGCTGCTGATCTGTTTCATGTTGCTGCTGATCTGTTTCATGTTGCTGCTGATCTGTTTCATGTTGCTGCTGATCTGTTTCATGTTGCTGCTGATCTGTTTCATGTTGCTGCTGATCTGTTTCATGTTGCTGCTGATCTGTTTCATGTTGCTGCTGATCTGTTTCATGTTGCTGCTGATCTGTTTCATGTTGCTGCTGATCTGTTTCATGTTGCTGCTGATCTGTTTCATGTTGCTGCTGATCTGTTTCATGTTGCTGCTGATCTGTTTCATGTTGCTGCTGATCTGTTTCATGTTGCTGCTGATCTGTTTCATGTTGCTGCTGATCTGTTTCATGTTGCTGCTGATCTGTTTCATGTTGCTGCTGATCTGTTTCATGTTGCTGCTGATCTGTTTCATGTTGCTGCTGATCTGTTTCATGTTGCTGCTGATCTGTTTCATGTTGCTGCTGATCTGTTTCATGTTGCTGCTGATCTGTTTCATGTTGCTGCTGATCTGTTTCATGTTGCTGCTGATCTGTTTCATGTTGCTGCTGATCTGTTTCATGTTGCTGCTGATCTGTTTCATGTTGCTGCTGATCTGTTTCATGTTGCTGCTGATCTGTTTCATGTTGCTGCTGATCTGTTTCATGTTGCTGCTGATCTGTTTCATGTTGCTGCTGATCTGTTTCATGTTGCTGCTGATCTGTTTCATGTTGCTGCTGATCTGTTTCATGTTGCTGCTGATCTGTTTCATGTTGCTGCTGATCTGTTTCATGTTGCTGCTGATCTGTTTCATGTTGCTGCTGATCTGTTTCATGTTGCTGCTGATCTGTTTCATGTTGCTGCTGATCTGTTTCATGTTGCTGCTGATCTGTTTCATGTTGCTGCTGATCTGTTTCATGTTGCTGCTGATCTGTTTCATGTTGCTGCTGATCTGTTTCATGTTGCTGCTGATCTGTTTCATGTTGCTGCTGATCTGTTTCATGTTGCTGCTGATCTGTTTCATGTTGCTGCTGATCTGTTTCATGTTGCTGCTGATCTGTTTCATGTTGCTGCTGATCTGTTTCATGTTGCTGCTGATCTGTTTCATGTTGCTGCTGATCTGTTTCATGTTGCTGCTGATCTGTTTCATGTTGCTGCTGATCTGTTTCATGTTGCTGCTGATCTGTTTCATGTTGCTGCTGATCTGTTTCATGTTGCTGCTGATCTGTTTCATGTTGCTGCTGATCTGTTTCATGTTGCTGCTGATCTGTTTCATGTTGCTGCTGATCTGTTTCATGTTGCTGCTGATCTGTTTCATGTTGCTGCTGATCTGTTTCATGTTGCTGCTGATCTGTTTCATGTTGCTGCTGATCTGTTTCATGTTGCTGCTGATCTGTTTCATGTTGCTGCTGATCTGTTTCATGTTGCTGCTGATCTGTTTCATGTTGCTGCTGATCTGTTTCATGTTGCTGCTGATCTGTTTCATGTTGCTGCTGATCTGTTTCATGTTGCTGCTGATCTGTTTCATGTTGCTGCTGATCTGTTTCATGTTGCTGCTGATCTGTTTCATGTTGCTGCTGATCTGTTTCATGTTGCTGCTGATCTGTTTCATGTTGCTGCTGATCTGTTTCATGTTGCTGCTGATCTGTTTCATGTTGCTGCTGATCTGTTTCATGTTGCTGCTGATCTGTTTCATGTTGCTGCTGATCTGTTTCATGTTGCTGCTGATCTGTTTCATGTTGCTGCTGATCTGTTTCATGTTGCTGCTGATCTGTTTCATGTTGCTGCTGATCTGTTTCATGTTGCTGCTGATCTGTTTCATGTTGCTGCTGATCTGTTTCATGTTGCTGCTGATCTGTTTCATGTTGCTGCTGATCTGTTTCATGTTGCTGCTGATCTGTTTCATGTTGCTGCTGATCTGTTTCATGTTGCTGCTGATCTGTTTCATGTTGCTGCTGATCTGTTTCATGTTGCTGCTGATCTGTTTCATGTTGCTGCTGATCTGTTTCATGTTGCTGCTGATCTGTTTCATGTTGCTGCTGATCTGTTTCATGTTGCTGCTGATCTGTTTCATGTTGCTGCTGATCTGTTTCATGTTGCTGCTGATCTGTTTCATGTTGCTGCTGATCTGTTTCATGTTGCTGCTGATCTGTTTCATGTTGCTGCTGATCTGTTTCATGTTGCTGCTGATCTGTTTCATGTTGCTGCTGATCTGTTTCATGTTGCTGCTGATCTGTTTCATGTTGCTGCTGATCTGTTTCATGTTGCTGCTGATCTGTTTCATGTTGCTGCTGATCTGTTTCATGTTGCTGCTGATCTGTTTCATGTTGCTGCTGATCTGTTTCATGTTGCTGCTGATCTGTTTCATGTTGCTGCTGATCTGTTTCATGTTGCTGCTGATCTGTTTCATGTTGCTGCTGATCTGTTTCATGTTGCTGCTGATCTGTTTCATGTTGCTGCTGATCTGTTTCATGTTGCTGCTGATCTGTTTCATGTTGCTGCTGATCTGTTTCATGTTGCTGCTGATCTGTTTCATGTTGCTGCTGATCTGTTTCATGTTGCTGCTGATCTGTTTCATGTTGCTGCTGATCTGTTTCATGTTGCTGCTGATCTGTTTCATGTTGCTGCTGATCTGTTTCATGTTGCTGCTGATCTGTTTCATGTTGCTGCTGATCTGTTTCATGTTGCTGCTGATCTGTTTCATGTTGCTGTGTTCATTCGTGTTCATCTGCTCATACAGACTCATGTTCGTGCTGCTGTTTGGAATAGTGTTTTTCTATGATATTAGTGCTTAGTGTATTTTTAGTTGATGTTTTTCTTAGTTCATATCTTAGATGTTATTACTGTTTTTCTTTTACTTTTCATTGTTGGATGTAACTGGAACCCTGTGTACATAATCTCATTTCATCACATGTACCACATGTGGTGGAACGACAATAAAGATTCTCTGACTCTGATGAACATTGTGTGAGTTAATACATTTGACAGAAAACTTGCTACACAAAAATAGTCAAATATAAGTCTAAAAGCATGATTTACATATTTGTGTCCCCCTTGAAGCTGAAGTACACATGTGCTCTGACACATGTCTGCTTTCTGTTGATGTGCTTCACAGAGACACATGGATGACGTCATGTCTTTTTGTTACACAGTCGTCACAATATATGATAAGTTCTGTGACCGTCTATATTTAAATATTATTCATGATATTAGTGGTCACATGTTAATTTTTGTTTACTTAGAGGAAGTAAAGAGTCATCAGAAACAGTTTGGTTTATATTTCCATAATAATAATGATATTACTGATATTATATATATATATATATATATCATATG
>JBBPBX010091531.1:0-7500 GCA_038048925.1 Garcialebias charrua
AAAAAAAAAGCCACCAGAATTTAATGGCTTCAACCAAACCCAAACAGAGGATTCCTTTTAATTTATTTTACAATTTGATTACTTACTTTATCCACAAGATGACAACATGGTTCTACAGTAGACTCTTTGGTCTTTTAAACCAACTCCATCAGAGGACCTGTTCCTTCTCCCCCTTTTTTTTGGTCTTTTTCTGAAAAGAAACAAGTCAAGGTTTTAAGAAAGCACAAATAATATTGTAACAAATTGTGAAAAAGAAACTATTACTGTCATCTACAAGTTGTGTCTAAAACAATCCGGATTCAACTTTACTCTATCATAATTTTTTGTTCATTTTTTTGTTTTTGTTTTCATCCTCTACCTGACACGGGACATGCTTTTTGTACTTGAATTGGTGGGATAAACAGCAATGCTTGTGTTTTTGAAAAAAAGAAAAAAACCTTTTTCCAAATAACAAATTTAAATAATGCTAAATCCCACAGGTGTACTCTAACTGACACTTGACCACACCCCTAATCCCTGATTGGCCGGTCAAGGCACCAGAAGCCAATCAGAGCACTGCTCTCAATTCAAAGCCACAATTTGAATTTTTTCACTATAAATACTGGAGTTCAACTGTTCAGCTCATTCATACAGCATTTTTTACCTGACGAAGACTCAGTCATGTCGAAACGTTGTTTTTAAATGCTGTATTGTATATTTTGTAAATAGTTTTTATTAAAAAAAGCCATAAGGCAAAAAAGCAAGCTACAGTCTCATCCCTTTTTTTTGCATTTTTTCTACAATTTTGCAACTTTGAGCAGTTTACAGACATTTACTTGCTCAGCTCTATTTTAAATATTTTTTGAAAAAAATGCCTTACCAACACGAAGATTCGTGGTCCACGGTCCACTACAAGGGCGGGAGAAGACGACTCCAAAAACAGGACCAGCCATACAGAAGCCCCCTGAGGGATGAGAGAGAGAGTCGTGGCCGTCCAAACTCCAGGCCTGGACGCAGAACTTATGCCTCGGTGACTCGTGGACGCCCATCCAGAAGCTGGCAGACCCGAGATGACAGGGCGAGGGACAGAGGCCGGTCCCGTCCCGTCGAGGACTCTTCACAGAGGTACCGAGAGGACCACCACGGACACTACAGAGAGAGCACAAACACGTATCCAGTTAGAAGACAACAGCACCAACGCCATGTGAGTCCTGAGCAGAACTACCGGCCTACTGAGACACTCCATCGATCTGATGACCAGGACCACAGGGACTACAGAGATCCAGCTCCACCCAGAACACCACGACATCCACGCCGTAGGAACTTTCAGAGATCTTTCTGGCCTGCTGAAACACACCACTCATCTCATGGTCGAGACTACAGGTACAGCAGAGATGCAGCCCCACCCAGACGTCCATGCCGTGAGAGTCCTCGGAGGGACTTCTGGCCTGCTGAGGCCCACCCACCTCAGGATCGAGACTACGGGTACAGCAGAGAGGCAGCCCCACCCAGACGTCCACGTCGTGAGAGTCCTCGGAGGGACTTCTGGCCTGCTGAGGCCCACCCACCTCAGGATCGAGACTACAGGTACAGCAGAGAGGCAGCCCCACCCAGACGTCCACGTCATGAGAGTCCTCGGAGGGACTTCTGGCCTGCTGAGGCCCACCCACCTCAGGATCGAGACTACAGGTACAGCAGAGAGGCAGCCCCACCCAGACGTCCACGTCGTGAGAGTCCTCGGAGGGACTTCTGGCCTGCTGAGGCCCACCCACCTCAGGATCGAGACTACAGGGACAACGGAGACTCACCCCCACCCAGACGTCCACGTCGTGGGAGTCCTCGGAGGGACTTCTGGCCTGCTGAGGCCCACCCACCTCAGGATCGAGATCGCAGGTGCAGCGGAGATGCGGCCCCACCCAGACGTCCACGTCGCGGGAGTCCTCGGAGGGACTTCTGGCCTGCTGAAACATTCCACCCATCTGACCAACAAGACAACAGACAGGACAGGAGACAACAACATCAACACCACGACCACGTCAACAGAGGCCGGACCCCAACTAGGAGACCACGAGACTCACATCATCTGGGTCCCCAGCAGAACCTCTGGCCCACTGAAACTCTACAAACATTTGATCATCAACAGGACAACAACAGAGACCCAACCCACTTCGGGAGACAACAACGTCCACGTCACGTGAGTCCTCAAAACAATTCAGAGCCCACGTCAACACCCAATTCGTCTAATGATGAACTTTTCCTCTTTAAAGTCAGAACTTTGCACAGAATGCTAAAAGCTAAACACCACTTTAAACATGTGTCAGATGAAAATAACCCCCCTCCTGCTATTCAACGCATTTCTGATCATCTAGAGACAGTTATAAAACCTGCTAACCCCTCCCCAGATACTAATAAACTGATCTCCAAGAATGCTAAAAATTGGACCAAAAATACCATGTATATTTTAAAACAACACTACGAAGAACAGATCACTAATGAGACAGAATTTCTCTCTAACGTTGGTGGGGATTGGGAGACCCCTTTAATAACTGCAACCAAGTGGGCGAAACGAAATTTGGGCAAACGTTTTTCTCTACGAACTGTAGAGGAAATTAAAGAGCTACTACGTAACTACGAAGCGACGCGAGCATCCAGGGCCCCAACGCCGTCGCAAACCGATGACGTAACGCCCACACAAAGACTCGATCTGACACAAAATCTAGAAAATTCACCTACGGCAGCGGCTCCTTCTGAACCCACTAGTAGCCCTGCTGCATCTGGGCCTTCACTGGACAGTCAGGAACCACAACAGTCAATTGTTAGCATCAACGCTAACCCTTCTGAACCCACTAGTAGCCCTGCTGCATCTGGGCCTTCATTGGACAGTCAGGAACCACAACAGTCAATTGTTAGCATCAATGCTAACGTAAACAACTCACCCCAGCCAGTGACGCCACGTGCCCCCACCCCTCCTCCGCCCCAACACAGACCTACCGTCACTGCTGCAGAGGCAGGGACTGATCCGATCCAAACATCTGGGTCCCCCTCTGAACCAGAGACTGTAAACAACGATCTGATCACAAACATTTCTCCCCAAGCTCTACAACAAACATGGCCTTCACTTCCTCAACGAGAGAAACGCTCCGCCCACCATCCAATCCACACCAACGTTGCTGAACCGAGTACGTCAGGGGTTCCACCCCCCACCCTTCACTCCCCACCCCCCACTCCTGCACGGTCAAAAAGAAGAAGAACTGAACAATTAATGATCAACTTAGAGGAATTATTTCAGGAGGAACTGAAGTTAAAAATCCTACCATTTGATCCTACTGTTTCATTTTGGCAGTCCCAGGATCTGTCAGATCCACCAAGCACTTCCAGATCACAGCAGCTCAACATCAAACGCAGACTGAGAGCCAGCACACAAAGAAAAATCAGCTTCAATGACACAGTTACCCGCTCAGGTACCAAAAACACTTCAACGAGCACCGTCCCCTCCACCACCCAGGTAATATCGTCATGTATACACCACCCTAAATCTGTGGATAAATCACATGACTGGTCCATTGGTAAATTGGAAACTAAGTGGGTCATCCTGGGTGATTCTAATATAAAAAAACTTGCAACTGACGACCTCCCTGACCTTGAAGTGCACTGCTTTCCTGGTGCAAAGTGGGGACACTTACGTAGTGTCTTCCAAAAAGCTAGTATTATGCCCGATGTTGAATGTATGATTGTATCTGTGGGCATTAATAATAGAACACAACGACACAAAGACTCGTTGATAAATGAAATCAAAATGTCTCTGAAAATGATCAGAACTAAGTGTCCAAATGCTACAATCCGGGTACCCATAATCAACTTTTCAAAAAAATTACCCTTGAAAGAAAGGGTGATTTTAAATCACCTGAATGAGTACATATCCAAACTGGGCGACTCTATTCCTCCCCTCAGTGAGGATCTCTTTAAGGTTACTAAGGACCAAATCCATTGGTCAAAATTTACAGCCGATAAAATGTTGAACCATTGGTGTGACTTTTTAAACTAGGTTGCCCCAAAAACTCTATTAAAGTGGGGCCTAGAAATTGTAAATTTACAAATGAAAATGTTCACAACCTCTCCAAACACTTCACATTGAGTAAGGAACAAAGTTCTTTATTAAGTAAAGGCCTGACTTTTATTCCCACCAGAGGCACAACTAATGACAAAACCAGGATTATGCAGACGAGATGTGACCTCCAGAAATACCACAGGAGGATCAAATTAGCTGTTTATTACAAGGACAAAACTACAGAAGCTCCTAATAAAACTGGCTCTAAATTCACACCTGAATCTAAGTGGACACCTCACGAGGATTTACTTCCTCGAGAGGTCAGAACCTTAATTCAAAATGATCTGAAGTACTTTGATAAACATTACAGAATTAACAAAACAAAACCCAATTTGAGTCAAGCAGAACACAGGGCCCTTAAGGAGCTAAGAGGAAACAAGAATATTGTCATTAAACCAGCTGACAAAGGGAGTTCTATTGTAATAATGGATCGAGAACAATATGTTTTTGAGGCCAACAGACAGCTGCTCAACGATACATATTACCAAAAAATAGACCAACCCATTTACAAAGAAACCATCCCTATGATTGGTAAAATTATTCAGGATTTATACACCAAAAAATTCATCAATGCCAAACAAAAAAACTATCTCATAGGCTCTTCAGAAGCTAGAATGAGAAAGTTTTATTTATTACCCAAAATACACAAAGAGCCATCTAAATGGACCAAACCGCATGAAATCCCTCCCGGGAGACCTATAGTTTCAGACTGTTCCAGTGAGTCCTATGGCACAGCTGAATTCATTGACCATTTCTTGTTTCCCTTATCAACGATACACAGTAGTTATTTGAAAGATACTTATGATTTCCTAGATAAAATTAAACACATAAGCTTACCAGAGGAATCAATTTTATTCACATGTGATGTAGACAGTCTCTATACGAATATTGACATTGATCAAGGTATCAATGCTATTAAAAGGGCATTCCTCAAACATCCTGACAGTTACAGACCAGATAGAGAAATTCTACAACTATTGGAAATCAATTTAAGACGTAATGATTTCCAATTTAATGACCAATTCTTTCTTCAAATTCGAGGTACGGCTATGGGGAAAAGATTTGCCCCGGCCTACGCTAATATTTTCATGGCTGAGTGGGAAACAGATGCACTTAACTCTTGCAGTAAAAAACCACTCCATTATTTTAGATATCTGGATGATATTTGGGGCGTATGGACCTACTCACAGGCTGACTTTGATGAATTCCTCAAAGAACTCAATGGTTTCAACCCCTCAATCCAGCTGAAATCCACCATCAGCCTCACTACGGTGGACTTTCTGGACACTACAACCTATAAGGGTGACGCGTTCAATACCACAAAGAAATTGGACATTAAGGTTTATTTTAAACCAACAGACACACACGCATTACTATATAAAACAAGTTTCCACCCAAAGCACACTTATGCGGGTCTAATTAAATCACAACTCCTCAGATTCCATAGAATTTGCACTCAAAATAAGGATTTTGAGGAGGCAGTGAGGATCCTGTTCGCGGCCCTCTCCGAGCGTGGCTACTCCCGGTCATTTCTCAGAGCGTGTAGGAGTTCATTCCTGCAGGCCAAACCACGAGATCCTTCCCCCATGATTCCTCTGATCACCACCTACTCGTCTTCAGCTAACCAATTCATCTGCAACGTAAAACAAAATTTCAACAAATTACAAACTGATCACTCCTTACTTCCAAACTACAGGATTATTGCAGCCTACAAAAGAAACAAGAATCTGAGAGACCTCCTGGTCCGCGCAGAGTTAAAACCTTCAAAACAGAAGAAAACTAATGATAAAAGTCAATTCTTCAAACAAGTACACTGGATACAGAGCAGGTCTGACAAGACCGTGTTCCAATTAGAAAGAACCGGAAACCCCAAGTCTGAAAATTGTGTTTACTTAATAACTTGTAAAGTTTGTAAAATCCAGTATGTGGGTGAAACAGGTAACACCATTCTTCAACGTTTTACCCAACATAGATACAACATAAACAGGAACAAAAACACACACTTACCACTTGTGCAACATTTCATTGGACACGGATGGCAGGCGGTCACGGCCACAGTGCTGGAATCCAACCTCACGTGGTCCACAGCTCAAAGACGGAGAGCTGAAAAGATATGGATAACCAGACTTAAAACTAACATCCCTCATGGGCTGAATGAGAGGTGGGACTCTGGTGGTGGCTCACGCTAGATGAGCCAGTGCATTTGGGGATCCTTTGCCTCTGGTGACAGGATCTCTGACACGTGAAAGGCTTGCGGCCTGCGGCCGCAAGCTTTCCACTCTCTTAACCCTAACCCTAACCCTAACCCTAACCCTAACCCTAACCCTAACCCTAACCCTAACCCTAACCCTAACCCTAACCCTAACCCTAACCCTAACCCTAACCCTAACCCTGACCCTCCACGGCGCACGCTTCCCCCTCCGGGGGGGACGGGCGACGCTGGTTGGGCACCGGCGGCGGGGCCAACGCTCGGTCCTTAGTCTCGGACGCGTCTGCCCGTCGGCTGCGCCTCCGGCGGCTCCACCGTCTCCACTCAACGTGCGGCGCGCACGGACCATCCCCAGAGCACGGGGGGGTGGGCCCGGACGCGACGTGCGGGAGACGCACGGGGGTCGACGTGGGGCGCTCGGCGATCCTCGGCACGCGGCCGGCCCTCGGAACACAGTACCCAGCGGCGTGGCGGTCCTGCTCGGCCGTCCGCCGCGGCTCCCGAGTACCCGCTGCTCCGTCCGCGACCCGTCCGGGCCGCGGCGGTGGGTTTGAAGCCTCCGGCCGTCCCTTCCTTCCGGGGGGCGGACGGAGCGCTCGGGAGTTGGAAGGTCGGAGCTTCGCTCCGTTGTCTTGAAGCGTCGGCAAAATCCCAAACACAGACAACTCTCAACGGTGGATCACTCGGCTCGTGCGTCGATGAAGAACGCAGCTAGCTGCGAGAACTAATGTGAATTGCAGGACACATTGATCATCGACACTTCGAACGCACCTTGCGGCCCCGGGTCCTCCCGGGGCCACGTCTGTCTGAGGGTCGCTCAGTCATCAATCGGAGACCTCGCGTCTCCGCGGTTGGGGTGTCGCAGGCGGCTCCGCCCGCCTTCGTCCCCCTAAGTGCAGACCGGTCGGCCCCGGCGCGCGTCGCGCTCGGGCACGTCTCCGGACCGTACCTCCGGCGTCCGTACGGCCCTCCCACGATCCCTTCCCTCCCCAGCCTAGCGTCCTCCGGGACGTGGGGTCGGGGAGCGTGCCTCTTCCCACCGAGCCCGTGGCGTTCGCGGAGGCGCGGCTGCCGTTGGAGAACACTCTCCTCTGCGCTGCCCGCGTCCACGCGTTCGTCCCTCCGGGATCGGTGGGGGAGACCGCTCCCGTGGGGGAAGGAGGACGGGAGTCAAGCCGTGCGGGCGACGTGTCGGCCCCACGGG